>JABCKL010000045.1:0-27827 GCA_018851305.1 Calocybe cyanea
CACAATTGATAATTTGCTTATCAGACACTAGTAATTATCAAAATTTCTGATAATAACACTAACTAATACACTCTATTATAACACCACGTGAAGTGCACGGGTTCGCGCGTCTTACGTAACTAGCAGTAAGAAGCCTTCACCGAACAGTACAAACTTGCTGCTTATAGCCTGGATACTTGTTCGAGCTTGATACCGACTATCGCCTCTGCTTTTACCTACAGCAAAATAAGATTATATGACGAGTACCTCATTCGTGTCTAGGCCCATTCATGGAAAGCATCATTGCGCTCCTTCATCCTGGTGCGCATAAGCATGTTCAACGCGCCTAACTATGTTAAGATCAGCAGTTAATAGAGTTCTAGCTACCAGATGTTGATGTAAGTCTTTGTTACTCGCTGTTTAGGTTCAACCCAATCTTCAATGGGTTGATTTACTTGGGTACGGCGAGTTGTCCACCTCGAGATGAACTTCTTTCAACATCTACCTTTTGACCACATGTGACGCGAGAAATTCTGTTAGGTATTTACATTACGCGGTAGAGCCATCGTGCGTTATCGCATTTTTTGATTTACATTTCCATCCTCCGAAGCTGAAATCGCCCGTAGCTTTGCTTCCAGAAATCTGATCATGGAATGCGAAGTCGATCCCATTTCGCATAAGCTACATGCAGCACACACATGCAAGAAGAGCTTGATTGTTCAAGCAGAAGAGTTTGATGAGGCTCCTACTCAGAATGCTTCCCAAAACAATATGCTTTTCTACTTACCTCTGTTCCTTTTCTATGCAGGAGCTTTGCTACTTTGATCGGTATTAGGCTGCTTATCCGAACATCTGTACTGACGCCATGCGTGCACGGTTTGCTACGTATCGTACCATGCAAAGGGGGAGTCCTCGAATCTTGGCATTTTCTGCCAAGTGCCGAGCTCAGCTTTTGTCCCTTTTCTAAGCGCCGTACCTGTGTTAACGCTTTCGGTCTCTCATTCAACTATGTTTTGTTAATACCGTCCATCAGAAATCTGTCCGCCACCTCGAGTGCCTTGGAATTGAAAACATCAATTTGCCTTCATTTGAACGGTATGTAACTCAAGCAGACAGCTCTTTACTTGGCCATGCTGTCCCTGTTTTGACAAGGATGGGACCGAGAGGAAGAGCTGCATCTTGAACTATACCTCCGACCCACCTGCTCAACTTCCATATCGTGCTTCAGGATGAATGCTCTTCAGTTTATGATTTTACATTGTGAGTTTTCCAGGAGCCACTTTGGATCCGATCAGTTGCACATTATTCTCCAGCAAGATCGTGGGGCCCACCCCGGTGGTTTTAGCCGCGTTACAGATACGTGGCGCATTTCATTCGTACTAGTGACCTTTCCAGGAGGCCTTATAATAGCCATCGTTCGACAGAACTTCCAAGGCTGCATCACATGCCTTCTTACCACAGCCATCAAACTTCCCCGCCGCCATTCAGGTAGCAGGTCCGGAGTTTTGGTCTGCGATCACCGGTATATGATAGGTGCAACAGCTGCTTAAGCCACCGAGCCACCTTTTTTCCGCTCTCATCTACGATGTGCAGAGGTTACTGTGTCCATCACATTTATTTTTGATTTAAGCGCTGACCGCTTTAAGTGCTACTTCTTCTGATATCGGTGTATACGTCGAGCCGCCTGTACTGCAAACGAATGGGGCTCTTAGCTGATCAGCGCGTTAGGCAATCGACATACACTACTGTTGGGTCTAAAATTTTCTAGGATCGTTTATTTTGGCCCTGGCCTCGGCGTTGGACATATGAGCAGCACAGAAAATGCGCGTAACATCGACGTCAGTTCTCCACTAAGAAAGCAGCTGAGGATAGAAGAATTTAAAAGTGTAAGACGCTTAATACGTCTCGAGGTCTATAGCTTGCTAGCTCCTGTAAAGTTATGCTCGGATTTCAATCCTAGATTCCTCATAGATCCTGGCCTTGCCTTTCCATTTTTAGTTCCTTCAACTTTCTTACTGCTACGGTTTTTTATAGCCTGGCACAAGATGACAGCTGACTCCTGTGGAGTCTTTACAGGGCCTTTTACCTCATTTACCCAGATGAATGTAGAGTATTATTCCTACGTAAGACCTGCTGCCCGATTTTCGTTTATCTGCCAAAGCATACTCTCGAAAACAGTATTGGCTATGGTCAATCTAAGATCAAGCTTTGAGTACGAGCACGATCTCATCGCTTCAACTCACTCGTGTTGAGAAACCAGAGCGAAATATGTAGTGATTCACGAAAGCAAAGCAAAGCATTACACTATGTACACACTTGGCCAACTAACCAAATCTACTGGGGAAAAGTATGTAATTCCGTCCACATAAAGGGAAGGGAAGGGAAGGGTGAGGCGGGGGGTAGGAGAGTTAACGCAGAAGAACAAATACATCTTTGAGAGTACAATACATGGCAGGTCGGGAGGGAAGAGAGGCGGTCGGATAAAAACCCAACTCGACGGCGCCACCCCTCCGGCCGCACCACCAGACTAACCGATGTGATATAATAAGATCGTTGAAAGAGAGAGTGATAACAGATATGAGGGTGGGGGGAGTTTATCGTAAAGTGTTGGTCGTTGCCCCTCCAATCTCCAGTAGCTCCGACGGATCGCGGTTACAGGGCACACTTCGCACATCACGAGAGCGGCGCGACGCGAAGATGCGAATACAAACAAAGGGAGGAGAGTTGGGGTGCACTGCATGATGAGCTATCGGTAGGGATATATGGGAATGTTACGGTGAAAGGGGGGGAGGGGGAGGTGGGAGAGTCCTATAGTTTGTTTGAAATAATCCTGCACGACGATGAACAGGGGAGAGAGAGAAAGGGGAGGAGAAGGTAACGTAGTACAGTGAATCTGACATTCCTAATATACAGTAAGAAACAAAGCTAGTAGCGGGGAGAAACGGTCTGGAGAGAAGGAGAAAAGAACACGGAAAACACACACGACACATAATGCACAGACTAAGAATTACAGAACGCACACATTTGGTATGAAAATAAAATGAAGACAGCAATGTTGGGAAAAATGGAGGCCTCGGGAGTGATTGGTATTGCATTATAAGAAAGAAAGAAGAAAGGAAAATGATGATGGAGTGTAGGCGGGTTAGAGACCCCGAGTGTACAACTGCCCGCCATGATTTGTTGAAAATTTGGATCACATGCGCTGTCAACCCTCATCGCTCGAGCCGCTCATAGCGTCGACCTCTGCGTTGGCAGTGGACGCGGCATTTGCGATGGAGGACTGCCTGTGGTGTTGTTGCTGAGTATGGATCGGTTGCCCATGCGTAGTATAGGCAGCGTAAGAAGGCCACGCAGGAGCATAAGCCACGGGATGGGGTTGCGCGGCGTATGAATAATAGACCGCCTGATGCTGTTGTTGTCCTGCATCTTGGGTCACTTGTTGATGATGGTGGTGTTGGGTATCTCCTGCGGAGGAGACGGGCGCTGAAGGGTATGCGTAGGGATAGGATGTTTGGGGCGGAGATTGCTGTGGAGGGCCTCCCGACGTATAGTATGCATGAGGCATAGGTGGAGGAGGGTGCGTCTGTGCGGCCACAGTGGTATACGCAGGCATCTGGTAATAATTCGTTACAGTACCATACGTCTGTGGGTACTGCGGTGGTGGAGCAGCCACAGGCTCTACATAGTTGGTGGCCTGCACCGTAGGCGCCGGAATAAGCGCTTGTGGTGGTTGGGATTCTGTAGGAGTAGAGGGTTCCCCAGCTCCAGTTTTACGTCGAGGACGCTTTGGACCGCTAGAAGGATAAGGGCCGGGGCGTCGTTCACCACGTCGACTAGCGTTAGAGGATTCGATGCTACGGCCATCAGTGAGGGGGATGCCGGTTGATAATGGTGCCGGTAGAAGAGGCGGTGAGCCATCGATATCATCAGCCTCGCCCCTATAGCGAGGTAATCCATCAACACCCACTTCCACTTTGGGAGGGTTCCTAAAATGCGTTTTATCGAGATATTCTGGGCTTATGTCCAAGGAGGCAAGCTCCGGAAGAGAGGAAGGAGACCGCAAGCGCCCGCTTTGAACGTCCTCAATCTTGTAGTAAGAGATGAGGTGCTGTGCCACCCCATCGATCGTCAGTGAGAATGTCTGATAGTGTTTTGAGTTTATTTCTTCGGTGGGGCTGATAAGCTCACAAACCTTTTTCATAAGGCCGTCTGGCTTAAACTTGGGGTTGTTGGTTAAGCTTCCCATGAGAATCTTTTCTCGCTGTTTATTGAAGCCTGCCAGATGAGTTTCTTCGGCTCTGGGGCGGCTGAGCTGACTAGAATCTGGCTGAAGTTGGGGGCCATCGCTCAGTTCAGGTAAACCGGGATCGGATTTTCTGTGCGGAGCGCCGCGTTTATCTGTTTCCCTGTAGAGCAAGAAGTTGCCGAGAATACGACTTGGGCTCCAGAAGAAGCCGTCTGTCCATCTCTTTATACCGCTTTCGTCTTCGTCGAAGACAAATACGGACCCAGAGGTGATCATCTTTCTTTCCGAGTCGACTAGCCTACGTGTTACGCGGGGTATAAGACCTCTTCTTGCTGCTTCTAGGATGAGAAGAGCATCTCCAGTTGTTTCGATCCAACCCGACCAAGGAGGTTCTGTCCAAGTCGAATTTAGTTGATTGTTGGGCATTGTCGTTGACGTTGACGTTGTTGTCGTTGTCGACATGAGAGGAGCGCTAGCGCTAGCGCTGAGAGGTTAGCGAGCATGGTGAGGAAGAAAGGAAGATTAGATTATTTTAGAGTTTCGCAGGAGATTTAAAGTTGGCTCACCGTCAAGTAGAATTTGTGGAGGAGACAGTTGAAGAAACGAAATTTCAACGCCCGACCGTTAGACAGCCACACTTTGTTTGTTGGTCCTGTTGCCTACTTTAAGCGTATAATTGAGCAATTTTACTCAATAATCTTTCAAAATGGATGCGAAATCGCACAGAACTCACCCTTGCTAGCGTTTGGAGCGTTAGAAGGACTCAGCAACGAGGCAAACTCGATTCTTTACACACTTTACTCTACTTACATAAGCCAATCGCCGACCATAATGGGATTTTCGGCGACCCAATCATGCAATCTCCTCCGCAATTCACGCAAAAAAAGTCCTTTGTTCTCGCTATCGACTATGGCATGACAACCTGCCCGAATGGAGCCTACGTATATTCGCAGTAAATCCGCTCATTCAGATCTGGGGTACAATTTCAAGCTCTTTACTATCCATACTTTTTCGTCGTGGGCAATATCTTCTCTTCATAGGACAACTAATAAAGCCATGACTAATGAGAATGGGCTTGTTCTCCTCAAAAAGGTGAAGGAGAGAGGCCGATCACCGCCTTGGACCCACCTACTTTGTCGATTTGTCACCCTTATTATGGATCTTTATCGACTTGTCAATGTCCACCTTGCAGTCACCTGCATATGCTCTTTCTTCCTTCCCATCCCAGCCGTACGTCTTTGAAATTTTCGGTTCCGGTTTTTTTAATCGACCACTGTACCATTTTCCCTGCTTTCTGCCTGTCTCTTTCATGGCAGTTATGCCATTTGAGGTATACAACCAGTTTGACATGTTGCGTAAACCACATCGCTCGCGATGGCTTTACTTGATTCAGCGCTAACGCGTCGTAAAATGACTGACAGTCGATGTTGATCGTACTCAGTGGATGTCAAGTGTCCCTGCATTATATCCAGGAACTTTTTATATACACTTTTGTCATTGCATGCGGTCGCCCGTTCCGCACAACCTACAGCACACTATGAGGATCTTACAAAGCCTCCAAGTAGTACAGGGACGCCCACATTTAATTTCATTTCTCGAATGGCTTTAGAGCTGCTCGAATTTTCCGGCTTCGTACCTTCATTTTGATCCGAAAAGTACCCTTGCACGTTTTCCCTTTGAACACGATAATGCTCAACAAGACTTGTCCAATGCACATGGCTAATTTTACTCTCGGTTTTTGCAGTCACGCGGTACAGTACCCTAACTGTTAACCTTGTGTTAACATGAACGACATCGAAGCTGGTTAGACTTGCAAGTACAAAAGGGCGGCATTCGCGGCATGTCTTGTGGTCCCCCACGCAACGGCCGGCAGTGGTCAAACATCTGCTTGATTCGCTGGCTTCAATCATTCATCTATAAACTTGTCAGGTGTGCTTAGGCGTCAGGTACTGATAATACCACAGTTGCTTGATGAGCCACGTCAACAAGGCTTTCATTCGGAACTGCTTTTGCCCACCCGCCAAGTTTTATCTTGACAGCTCCCATCCAAGATTCGTTTGATCATCTCGGTATAATAGTGCGACACAGGCGGATTTGGGTATGAAAATCACTACACCTCCTCCATTTGTGCTTCTAGAGCCAGAGGACGGGGGTCTTGACCCATTTTTCTTTTTGCCCGGACACTCAATCCAGAACAAAAAACGTAATACTTAGGTTTCTGGAATCCTTGGGCTTGGAATTCCTTCTCAGCACGGAACCCTCCCTGCTTCTCCAACCGAAGTTACGGGCCTGATCCTTGCCTGACGAGGTCGAGACAGGCACCATAACCTTGATCCCGAACTTTTTTTTTCACGGTCTTGCCTCCTCCTCTTTCGTATAAAACCGCCGATCCAACTAGTCCCGCTCCTTTCAAACTCAACCCCTCTTGCGGGATGACTATCCTTCAACCACTCTCTTTGGCGTTAGCCATTCTCACTCCTGTACGTTGCGTTCACTAAGAATGATGCCCTTGGTCGTTGTTGCTGACCATTATTCGTTGTGCTATAGTTAACACAAGCTCATTCCGAGCACGACATTCGTTCTTTCGCCGACACTGCTCGTCATAGGCGTCATCAAAATCATCATCATCATACTCCGCGAGCTCTTCCAGGAACCTGGACCTCAAAAGGATGCTACACGTTCGTCATCATCTTCAGAGGGGCCGTTTTTCAGGTACTCAATGCTTAAATTTAGTGACCTCGTTAATGGTGTCCGCACCCTCGGTGCCGCGACATTTGCCAGCGGGACAGCGATGAATGCATCCAATTGTATCAACTTCTGTGACTCGAAAGGTTATATCTACGCCGGCACTGAATATTCTGTAAGCCTTCGACTCCCCCGCCTTGTTTTCCTGGCTGTTATGACTAACTGTGGGGTTTACAGGTTGAGTGCTGTAAGCTTCCAATCTCTCGATTCGCTACAAGTTACAGTGGCCCTTAACATGACTTGGTATAATAGACTGCGACAACAGCTTGCATCAAGGAGCTCCTACCATCTCGACGGACTGCAACATGCCATGCTCTGGTACTCCCGGAGAGACATGTGGTGCAGGTGGACGTCTCAACCTCTACTGGAGTGGCAAGGAGCCCCCTGCCCCACCAAGCACTACGCCGCAAATCGGTAACTGGCACTCCCTTGGCTGCTACACGTATGTGCTTCCGCTTCGGACTCCCTAATGGTTGACACGAACTGACAAACTTACCCCTTACTTTTTATCATTCTCACGGTACCTTTTGTTGGACAGCGATGGCATTGCAGGACAGGGTCGCACATTGACAGTTGGAATGCAGGTACAAGGCGATACTACCAATGCGAAATGTACTGCTGCGTGCTTCAATGCAGGGTACCGCTATTCTGGAACAGAATTCTCTGGGTAAGTTGTCTTCTCGCCTGAGGGGCTTCTGACTGTACTGATGTGACATTTATCCGCGATTACAGGGAGTGCTGTATGTGGTTTTGATATGTAGCTGGATTGAGTTTATCTGACGTGGTTCTTTGACGGTTCTTCTTTTGACGTAGATTGTGGCACTTCGATCGCGGGTGGTGGTGTTCCCGCTCCGGCATCAAGTTGCAACATGCTTTGCGCTGGAAACCCCCAAGAATTTTGCGGTGGTCCCAACAGGTTGAACGTTTACAACTACACTGGCACCGACCTTCCTCCGCTCCAAGGCGGCGGGGGTGGACCCCAACCACCTAATGGTGCCACAGTGGTCCCCGTCACTTCAGGCCTCCCTGGAACCTGGAAGTATGCGGAATGCTGGGTGTAAGTGCTTTTCCACCTCAATATCTTAATGGTTTGATACAAGATCTGATTGATGACGTTTTGCAGCGACAACGCTTTCGGTCGTATCTTGACATTCGGACAGCCTGCAAACCCACAACAAACCGTTCAAACTTGCGTGCAGACATGCGCGTCTCAGAATTATACACTTGCCGGGATGGAATTTGGCAGTATGTATCTTTGATCGTTCACATCTCATCACAGCTGATTTGAATGGAATTCGTGTCATAGCTGAATGCTGTACGTCAACATTGATAATGAAAGTTAATCATGCATCATGATACTGATATCCTGACGTAGATTGTGGTAATACCCTAGTTGCTGGCGCTGTCAAGGGTGCAGAGTCTTCCTGCAGTGTTGGTTGTGGTGGTAACTCGACGTACGGCTTTCTTCTGACTATTTTATCTCGTAACGCTCATTCTATGCAGTCAAGCATGTGGCGGCCCCAACAGAATTTCTCTCTATTCTTCGACAACAAACGTTACCGTCCTTCCCGTTCCCAAGCCTCTAGAGACGAACCTCCCCGGTAAATGGCAATACAAAGGCTGTCTCCGGTTAGTTCACAGTGATCATCTTTTTTATGATCTACATGCTCATGGGCCGCTGCAGTGAACCCGGAGGACTTCGAATTCTTCCGAACAAGATTGTTTGGCACACCAACAACAGCGCATTGGCCTGCATGAACCAGTGCGCTGCGTTTGGTTTCCCAGCGTCTGGGACTGAGGTAAGCAATTTGTTTTGATCTAAAGAACCGTGGCTAACCCCTTGCTAGTACGGAGAGGAATGCTGTAGGTTTATAAAATGACGTTACCAGTGCGCTGCTGATACCTTGTTCCAGATTGCGGTGATAAAGAAGACGCGGTTAAGAGGAATGCTGTATTTGGCACTGCATCAGAGTGTAATCTTCCATGCCCTGGCGATCCGACCGCTCTTTGTGGATCTGGTGACAGATTGACTTACTACGAGTGGAGTGAGGATATGAACGTTTGGGAGAAACCTTCCAATATCGGAAGATACGAGGTATGTATTTTATTGATTAGTTAACACGCTTAATGCTAACTGGCAACCATTAGTTCTTCGGTAGGTCTTGGTGTCTAAGATAGTTCTATGTTCTAAAATTCGGCGCTTGTTATTCTAGTTCCTGGGTGCGTCCCACCAATCTCGAAGATAATGTTATTGCTTAAACGATGATATAGCGTTACTGTTCCTCTGATCGCAACTTTGGGCATCAACGACAAAGTGACATTCCTTGAAAAATGGGGTACCGGGTAAGTCAATTGACGAATTGAGTAGCTTTCAGTTACTGACTGAAAGCTTCAGGTTCGCCAATCAGACAGGCGCTTACGAACTAGATCTGACTTTGGCTCATAACTTCTCCGCCGCTTGGCGCGAAATGCACGTCAAGACTGATGTTTTCTGCGCCGGTAGCGTAATCCTTCCCGACAAAAAAGGCCGGCAAATCAATGTTGGTGGTTGGTCTCTGGAATCCACATTTGGCGTTCGCCTCTTCACACCCGACGGTGCTCCTGGAGTCAACGGAACCAACGATTGGGAGGAAAACTTCCCTGCTCTCCAGCTCCAGAAAGGCCGATGGTATCCTACCGCTGCTATGCTCGCAAACGGCACCATCCTTGTCATTGGCGGTGAAACTGGAAGCAATGCGGCTCCCCAGCCCAATCTGGAGATTCTTCCTAAACCAGCTGGTGGTCCCACTGTCATTGACCTCGACTGGCTCCGACGAACTGATCCCAATAACTTGTACCCCTTCGTTTTCATCCTTCCTAGCAGGCGTGTCTTTGTTGGTTAGTGAACTAACTGATTCTCGAATTCTGAAACACTTGTTCATCAATTCTATAGCATACTGGAACGAGGCTCGCATTCTGGACCCGGTCACATTTGATACGGTCAAAGTTTTGCCCAATATACCTGGTACCGTTGGCAACTGTAGGTTTTCCAACCTTTTACTTGGATGACCTGACTAAATGAATTGCACTTCAAGTCCTTTCCGGGCGTACATACCCTCTCGCAGGTATTTAAATGTGATATTAACTTTGAACTTGATGTTAATCATCCTTTCAGGTGCTGCCATGTTGTTGCCTCAACAGGCCCCCTACAGCGATCCTCTCAAAGTTTTGATCTGTGGCGGCTCGACTGAAGGTGGTGGAGACGCGGTAGACAACTGCGTCACAATCGCCCCTGAAGCTGCCAACCCCACTTGGGAGTTGGAACGCATGGTAATTTTGGTTTGCCTTATACGAATAACCTCCTTTTCTCATGAGTTGTTGATAGCCTTCGAGGCGTGTTATGCCTTGCATGGTCGGATTACCTGATGGTACTTACATGATTGTTAATGGAGCCCACCAAGGTGTTGCTGGCTTCGGTCTTGCAACTGACCCTAATCTTGAGGCCCTTCTTTACGATCCTGTGAAGCCGTTGGGTAGGCGTATCTCTAGGCTCAACACCACAATCGTTGCACGCATGTACCACTCCGAGGCCACGCTGCTTCCTGACGGCCGTGTTCTTATTTCGGGCTCAGACCCCCAAACTAACTGGGATAATGGCACCGTAAGATTCCCCGAGGAGTTCCGTATTGAGGTATGTTTCTAGGTTTTCCCCATGCTTCGATAAGGGCTTAAAGAGATACCCTTAGGTTTATGTTCCACCCTATCTTAACGAAGGCCGTCGTCCTCCCGAGTTCAACATATCCAACACAGATTGGGCGTATGGTGGACGGTATACTATTACCAACGTCAAGCTTTATCACGGAACCACCGCCAATATGAAGATCTCTCTCCTAAGTGGTACGTATACACTATATGATGATGGATTGTTGGCTCATGCGGTATCCTTAGCCTCCTCGAGCACTCACGGAAACTCCATGGGTGCTAGAACTATCTTCCCGGCATTCACTTGTGCTGGAACCACATGTACCATTACCGCTCCCCCTAATGCTGGTATCTCACCTCCAGTATGGCACCAGCTCTTCATTCTCGATGGTGGTCGCACGCCATCTCATTCTAAGTGGGTGAGAATTGGTGGTGATCCCGCTCAGCTTGGTAACTGGCCTAATCTTCCTGGATTTACTCTCCCTGGAGTATAAATTGTGTTTCCATTTTTTTGGGGTTATTCGTGGGTGGAATCAGTGACTTATGGACTACCACTAATTGTTTATGTACTCATCCTTGTCTTTCATCATTTGTGCTGTTTTAATGAAGAACTAGTGACTGTTGACTGTCCTTAATCTACGTTATAACATACTTTGGATCCGTTCAATGGGCGAGATTTGTGATCATCCACTTCGACCCGGGGTCAACTCTGCTCAATGAGGCAAGTTGTCTTACACAGGCTGATAGCAAGCCAGGTGAAACAAGGATCCTGAATCAGGAAAGCTCAATTAGGCTGCTGCCAATGACACAACATATGTTGGCTTTCACTAGCCACTCTTAATGGATCAACAGCCAGCGCTCGTCGACCTAGATCAACTAAGCCGATTTGTTAAACTCCATAGAGTAGGATCGCAATTGGTGGTCTGAGGGTAGAATTGAATTTTGGTTTAGCGCTGATTGTAGATTTTGTCAGCATGGCAACTTATACAGAAGGGTGGAGTAGAGTAATTGGTTGATCAGATTATAAACACAAGTCCACGAAATCGCGGGATAAGCATTATAACAAAGTACGCTGTCGTCTCCTAATAAGCCCTAAAACACAACGTCCATGAAGGAGAGAGGTAAGAGAGAGATAAGATAGTCCAGTCGTAAGGAGAGCAGATGTGAAATGAATGGATCGATAGAAATGATTGTGGCTGGTGTTGGTGGGGGAGACTTCAACGACTAAGAGTTTTATAAGGAGTGCGGTCGATCAGTACGAGAAGATCATCAGCCAAGGATTTAGGGCAATCTGTATTTGTATTCATTAGACTGAGACCATAATCAGCCAAATTTGCGACCTACGGGGAACAATATGTGACAAGCTGCTACAATCCTGAATTCTGGAGATCAGCAAGCTTATTATCTCCTAAGATGCTGCTGCCACTCACAAAGTAGGTACAAACACAGCCCAAGATGTACCTGGAATTCTCCACCCCTGTGGTACAGCTGAGGTTGATAAGACGACGATAGCAACGATCACGATGAGACTCAGTAAAAACGCTAGCCAAAAGCGTTTCAATATTCTTGGAACCTCTATCCAAAAGTTTGATCGTTCGACTTCCTGTTATTCAGTGCGTTTAGTATCGCCAAAAGGTATGAAGGAGAAAACCTTACCTTTTTGGTAGCGCCCCATGTGATGTTATAGGAGAACAAGTGTGCCAAAAGAGCCGTTGACAAATGGATGCTGAGGCCGCCGAAAAAGAAGAAGCTTCAAGAGGATATATAAACGGACTTGTGGATCATGGGAAGGAATAGCACTTACAAAAATGGAATCCATGTGGCATTCTCGATCAGTGATGAGATTATGTCGCGTTGGCCTAGGCGGTATTCGAGAACCGTAAAGGCGACATTGCCAGCACCAGGGAAGACCACTGTACAAGCGAGGAAGATTTCGAAACTGTGAAGGTAGTATCCATCTACGTCAAGAGCCCATCCGAGAAGAAGGTAGTTCATGAGCGAGAGGATGGCAGCGGCAGCAATTCCGTAATAAGAGAACATATAAGACATCATAGAAATCTTGTAGTGGACTGGAGCGCTGGACCATACGAAGAGGCGAAGCTGTTTGGTTATAGGACCTTTACGCCACCACTCAATGAGAGGATTGAAGATCAGTTCATTACAACCTAAACGGTAACTTGGTGAGGGAACCCCAAGATTTGCAGGTATGTAAACAACGAACCGTAGGAATACTTCTGCCACCGATTAAGTTCGTCGTCAACGGTTAGCGAGACACCTTCTTTGAAACCGCCCTCGGAGTACGTGGACCACCGGATGATATATCCTTTCAACTTAGTAAGGAGTAAGATGAAAGAAGGGATAAAGCACTATACATAATGACGCACCTGAAGTCGTAAAGCCATGTCGAAGTCCTCGGACACGTTACTTTCTGACCAGATCTTCGTAGCATCATCCGCAGGATCAACAAAAGCAGCATCTTGAAGCGCTGACCATCGAAGGAAGGCGTTATGACCGACGAAGGGCGCCACTTCACCATTGGCGCAGCCCATAGATATACTCTTGTTGATGCGCCGTGTGAAGTGGGCGATACCATTCTCGAAGAAGTGGAAAGCGACTTGCATGACATCTGAGGCAAAGACAATGAGGACAGTTAGATAAAGTGAGAGCATCGTTGGTACCGGATTCGTGCTGAATAATCGCCACTTCCGGACACTCAGCGAGTTCGCGTGCGGCATCTCTTAAGCAATCCTTCGAGATAGTTTAGGAGGTGCATCTAGAAAGCGTCATGTGGTCAAACTCACCTCTGGTACGATAGTATCGGAATCTACGAGCAGGATGATTTCACCGATGCGCAGCGATCTGGCATTCTTCGCCCAGGGCTTCCACTTTTGACCGTTCGCCTGGTATATCTCTTCGATAGCGAGCTCGAGCGCTCTGTCCTCCAGACAATCACTATCAGACGTTGATTTATAACTGCCAGATTTCTCAAGATCAAGAATGTGTTTTTCCATCAGTAAGGACAGCTGCAAAAAAGCAGGAGTTCGATCAGTCTCCACTCCATATCCAGGAATGCACACAAACCTTGAGACCGTAGTTCATGTTCGATGCCTTTTTGAAACGGCCAGGGCGCTTGAATCCGTCTGGTTCATTAGAGTGTCCGGGACGAGCGACCCATCCAATGTTATGGTCAGCATAGAAGGCGATCCGCTTCTCTCTTTCCTCTTCGCTGATGATTTGAAGACCGTCATCGTGAACAAAAATAGCAGAGGTTCCTCCTTGACGGGCGTAAGTCTGCATGGCCTTCTTCAAGGAATATACCGAGGGAGCGCTGTATAGAGCAAATCGTTGTAAGCATTCAAGTTGGAAAGCCTAAGCGGCCAGCGCTTAATAGAAGTGACATTACATGGTATCCTCTAAACTCTCCTTATAAACAGGAAGCTCAATCGTGACGTGCGGCAATTGCGAATCAACTTCTGGATTGGGTTCAGGCTTGATGGCGGAATAATAACGGGAGTTTTCGTGATATTGGGCAACAGGTCCTAGACTAAGATCCAACTGTTAGATTGGACCCAGCGCATCATGACATCCACATACACGAAAGACACTGTCGATATGATTTGGAGGGCGAAGAACTGCATGATTAGCGATTAGAGCTCTAGTGGGCATGTTCTTCATTGCGCACTTACTAGAGATACACAGAGAAGGAATGGTGTTGTTGATAGCAGAGCAAAGCGGGCATAACCATTGTCAAGACGGTACTCTTGAAGTAGGATGACGAGACCACTGAGAATGAAAACTTATACCAAGCCTTAGTAACTCTCGTCTGGTTTAACACACTGGATCCACTCACAGCATGCAAAACCAAGACCCAATCCACCGTATATTGGAGCGAATAGACGTATGGGTCGTTCCTCGCGCCCACCAGAACCCTTTTCTAGGTCTTTTGAACCTGACCTATCAGGTCGTTTTTTTGATAGCCTCCAACTCCATTTCCACTTGCTAGGAGAAGGCTCCTCCTTAGGCGCGGGAGGAGTTCCCTCCTTCTCAGCAAGGGCCGCAGCAGCAACAGCCTCGGTAATCATTAGGGGCTGATGGGCTTGCTTCTCGTTCAAGTTAACATTCGAAGCGGTGGTCGAAGGCGATATTGAGGTGGTAGTAGATGCAATTATGGAAGGAGGAGCATTGCGGGAACGCCAGACCAAGGTCATCATCTTTTCGTGGAATTCGGTGCATAAGGGTACAATGTGGTCGAGATCGTCTGACCAAACAATCAAAAGACGTTCATCACGCTATATACTTCGTGAATAGTCGCAACAGTTTAATCGACAGGTAAACGTACTACGAAAGCGCCGCATTGTTCCTTGTCGGCCTTCGCTAGATGGTGGACCGTGTCCAAAATTTGTATTCGTGTGTTGGCATCCAAGTAAATAGCATCGGCATCCTCTGACCTATACGTAAAGTATGAGTGGCAGACGAAAGTAAACCCAAAAAAAAAGGTCGCACGCAGTGGCCAGAGCTGAATGAGCAGCAGCGCTACGACATTTCACTGCAACTAGGGGGTTTAAAGAGCGTACAGCAGCCTCGAAAGGTGCCAAATAGGGATTGTCGTAAGGGAAAACACGGAATTGACCAGGATCCACACGCAAGCACACTCCGGCTGAGATGTTTTCCTCCGATGGCTTGAACCAAGCATCCCTTTGGGTCTATGAAGAGGAGATGAGCACGTGTAAGAGGTAGGTAATTGTTTGCCACAGAAATGCGCTGGCAACAACCTCGAGGCAAAGGACTTACTGAACGAAAGATCCAATGGAGGACAGCGTCGTAGGAATCATATTCCATGATGCCGTATTATGTTGGCTGAGTAGAAGGAAAACAAGCCGGGTCGTAAAATAGAGTAAGGAATCCAAAGGCAGGACAGATCGGAGACAAGGAGTATAAAAGAGAATACAAAAAGGGTATACATCAAGACGTTATCATCACTCGGTAGAAATGACCTGAAATGTGTCCGTCTTCTTCCCGTCAAACTCTCAGGATGAGAATCCAGACTGCCAGATATGGATTAAGATTACGCAGGTAAGCCGGCTGGCTGTCCACCCGCTGGAACGGACGGAAGCTTTGAAGTGACAGTGGTCCGGGTAACGGCACAGCTGTTCGAAGATAGGTACAAAACAACACATGCCTGAAATGTTCCTCGAAATAAACGCATTTATACCACGATCTGTCTTCTTTGCCATAAGATTCTGATCGGATTGTCGGTTTCAAGAACAATCCTCAATTGATCAGCACATCCATTCAACACAGAAAAATCGCTCAGAAGCACCCTATTTTACACGAGGGTACAGCGAGGAAGGTTTTTTTTTTTAGATATTGGGTAGAAACAGCGACCGTTAGAATGTTAACATACCTGGTACGGGTCGATCTTGCATGTCACGATTGATTCATTGTAAATTGTTTCATCCCTTTTTTTTTCTTTTTTGCTCGGATTAGACGCTGTATTTCACGCGTCACGGTCCGCGTCGGTGGCCGAAAGCTTTAATTTTATTCGACGAAAGTGACGAGGAATGTATTGCATGTGTACAACAGTCAAGGGCTGACACCGACGTGAGAAGAACAGGCAATATTGTGATCGCGCTTGCCACCTGCCAACATTGTTTGACGTTGTTGACCAGCAGCTTCCAGCAGTATCCAGCTCCTGGTGGTTGACGAACAAACTCGAGAAGGTATCAGTCAATCGTTTCCTGATCCTGATGCAGTCTTTACTCTGGGCCAACCAGACTTCTGAGCTTTTTGTTGCCCAGACACGCCACTGCAGCCTGTTCCGAGTCATGGGTTGCTGATCGCCACCGCTCTGGGTACCATACCAGTGGGAGCCAAGCTATCATGTCCCCTCTAGCCCAACAGTAATTCCGTCAGTGTCGGCATTCCAGGTCGATCAATTCCCCTTTCACAACAGTTCCTGCCGTTTTATTTTCACCATTCTCTCTGTCTCGGGCTGGAAATGATGTCAAGCCAGATTCTGGAACAGGCCGAAGAGAGGGGCTCCTTATCTCTTTGCCTCTCTTACTTCAATACAGACCTAGATTCGTCTGGTGTACTCCTAGTAATGCGTTGTTTTTAACTCGCGGCCTGATAAGGGTTGCATTTTCACTTGTTCTCACCCGGATGAGGTGGTGACCCGAATATTATTGAACGGCTTTAACATTCGGTGGGAGAGATTTATCACTGACCCTGCTTAACTTTTGTTCCTAGATATGACCAAATATATATTTTTAGCAAGCAAAACATTGTACTATATGTTGTTCCTCATGCTCGAGTATTGCACTCGAGTCTCCAAATCTCTATTAGGTGACACTCGCCAGAACAATTGCTCATATATCATGGCCTCTAGACTGCGATCCTGTGTCTCCTGATCACAAATACGTAAAAAGCCCCTTAAGTAATGTAGCTGTAAGCCACCAGGGTGGTTAAGTACATTCTGTGGTCGTCGATAGGTGTAAAAGGGTTTCCTACAGGCCGCTGATGTTGGAAATCCCCAACAATCCATCAAATCAGATAGCCACATGCACTTAGCTGAGCATTGTCGCATCACTGCTCACACAGGATCTTACACATCCGAAAACCGTTCCTCGACAGACAGCATAAACCACATGGTTTTTCAGGTCGTCATTCATTTCATCATGTAATATGATTTTTCCATCGGCGCTTACTTTTACCAGAAAATGCAGCAAGGGAGAGATAGGTACCTTGATAGGGCATCCGAAGCGACAAGGGATATCAGCCGATTGACATGTGTGAGCGGCATGTCTATCTTTCGCTCTGAAAGAGTCGAACATGCTTACAAGTACCGGTAACAGCGGCTGTAGGTCGCGCAGCAGCCTGAGATAAGCAAAAGCTTCCAGAGTTCCAAGAGCTATCTCAGCTCCGTTAACATCAGTTCTACACCACGAACAGCTCACAGGAGAGCAAACGAAGTCGAAACTGGAGCACTGGATCAAAGCAAGCCAATGGGATATAAAAAAGTCTCCTGACAATTGCTCTGAAGTCGAGCTGCCAACGCCGTGTCCCGGCTTAACTCCCATATTTGATGCGAAACCCGAAGGGCTGTGACCTTGAGGACAAGAAGATGCCGGATATAATAATTGATGTCGATTCTTCCGGCGGTCGAGATCCGTTTTCCAGATACAGGTTGAGGCCAGGAACGGTTGAGGACTGGCAGATGGACGTGATCATGAACCTTTGGCCGACTGGAAGGATATCAACGCCAAATCACTCCTGCCTTATAGTCTTGCCATCTGCTTTGTATCCCAGCTCCCCTTCCCTTCCTCATTGTTCCGTCCGTTCATGTCGTCGAAACCGACCCCGACCCACGTTCGGGATGACTCCAAGAAGCTCTCGCCCCAACTTCAGTTGACTGTAGAGGCACCCCACGACGACGATTCTGAACAGCAGCCTCAGTCCCATTCTCGTACAGCTTCTGGTGCAGTATCTCATGCCGATTCCCCTCCTTTAACTCCCCGCAGTCATACATTTGGCAATAATGTCAACCCTTTCTCCCCCCATGAGAGCATGGTCAGCTTTGGGTCTAGTGTGGCAGATACACCTGCTCAGACGCCCAGCCATCATGTCCACCACAGCTCTACATCTTTTTTTCCCTTCCCCGATGGTACACCAAGGAGTGGTGTCACTTCGCGCGCTACAAGCATGGCAGACGTTTCACGGTTTTCCTCTGGATACTTTGGTAGTCGACCCAGCACTGCTGACTATGCTACCTCCAATCGTGGGTCTCGACCCAGTACTGCAGACTACGCTTCCAACCGTGGGTCCCGTCTTCGAGAAGCATTCACTTCACCTCCCACACGTCCTCTTACAATGATGAGCACCGCCCCATCTTTTAAAGTCGAACGTGAACGTCCCAAGTCAACCATGTTAGCCGCGAAGGGAGCTTTAGAAAAGCCGTGGCTTAAAGAGCGCGATCCATACTCTCGAATTGCGTACTTCTTAACCTATGGGATGATGCTCCTCGGGCTTGCGGGCGGTGCCCTTCGTTGCTGGTCTGGCTGGAACGACGTCCTTTTGATTAAGGATAATCTTTGTCTGGTAATGGAAGAAAACTTCGACTCCGAAGAAGGCGTGTTTGGCGAGAATGGCAAGTTTTTCAGAGAAGTCGATATGAGTGGCTTTGGGTACGTGACTTACCATTTTGGAGTATACTAGTGGGGAATTGACTCTTTCAATTAGCAATGGGCAATTTGAAATGACTACCGCCTCCCGCAACAATTCATTTGTTAACAACGGCCACCTGTACATCGTACCCACCCTGACCTCGGATAATCTCGGGGAAGCTGCCTTCCAGGACGGATACGTCTTTAATATCACAGGCTGTACTTATAATATTACTGGAGGTTCATCTTACACTGATCCATCGCATGCCGCTCCGTTGAACGTTAGCGGCGTCGTTTCCAACGACGACTTCGACCTTGAGAGCTATCTCAAGGCCTGTTCCGCCGTCACGAACTCCACTGCCGGCCAAATTGTCAACCCTGTTCAAAGCGCGCGAATCAGCACTCGTAGAAGTGCAAGCATCAAGTATGGCAAGGTGGAAGTACGAGCCAAAATCCCGAGGGGGTGTGTACGCTTAAAGATTATCGCAAATTAAATCTGACTTTTGCCTTTTTAGGGACTGGGTGAGTCTATCGGATGGGTTTACTAAACATGACCTGCGCCACTCATCGTGGAACATAGTTATGGCCTGCTATATGGATGCTCCCTGTGGAAAATAAGTATGGACCATGGCCCGTTAGCGGTAAGTGGGCTGGCTTGATTTATTGCACTTTCTGCTGTATTAATTCCATCTTTTCTAAGGTGAAATCGACATTATGGAAGCACGTGGAAATGGCCCTGATTATCCTCGACAGTACGTGGCCCACATATCATGTTACTCGACACTATATAACATTTTGACTCTCAGAGGCACGAATTGGGTTCGTGGGTCGCTAAACTGGGGCCCTATCACCTGGCTCAATGGGGTCGCAAAAACGTACGGCGCTTGGAGCTTAAGACGCGGATCGTATGACACCGATTTCCACACTTACACGCTTGAGTGGACAGAGAAATTCATGTGCGTTTTATCCTATGACTTTACCACATTGGCATTGAAACTCAAATTTCTTGCAGGCGGATATATGTTGACACTCGCTTGCATCACATGATGGTATTAAAGCTGAACGAAAAGACCTTTTGGGATCGAGGCGATTTTCCGGGTGCTGTGCAAAATGGTTCACAAATTATTACTTTGACCGACCCCTGGGTCAATGGGACAAAGGCGGCACCTTTCGATGAATGTGGGTCTAATTCTGTCTCAAGAAACGACAGTTGATTTGACATCCATACTTAGCATTTTATCTCATCATGAATGTTGCTGTTGGCGGCACAAACGGGTGGTTCC
This sequence comes from Calocybe cyanea, assembly GCA_018851305.1. Taxonomy (NCBI): domain Eukaryota; kingdom Fungi; phylum Basidiomycota; class Agaricomycetes; order Agaricales; family Lyophyllaceae; genus Calocybe; species Calocybe cyanea. The sequence goes on from JABCKL010000045.1 coordinate 20,097, forward strand.
CTGAGGGTGTGGGAAACAAGCCTTGGTTGGACAAGTCGCTCGGTACGTACTGACATGCATCTGTTTTTCCATCAGGCATCTTATACGGTGGGAATATGTCATTCCAGGCCCAATGGCAGATTTCTGGAGAAACAGAGAGAAGTGGCTTCCAAGCTGGCCAACGAACATCGAAGACCGCGCGCTAGTCGTGTACGTAAACGCCTCCTGATAATCAGAACCCTGCACTCAGCTAATGACTTGTGCCTTCTGCCAACAGTGATTCGGTGAAGATGTGGCAGAAATGTTGAGGTTGTCATGTCGCACATGACAGCGAAGGGTACTCAGTTTCACAGCGACTTTATGGTTGGGGTTGGACAGCTATCTGGATATTACACGATGCGAAATCTGCACCCACTTTGAATTCAAGACCTTACTCCAGCCGGACCTTCGACACGCTATTCAGCACACTACACGTTCTTGTTTACACACACTCTTTCATCACAATCTTTACTTCTCTGGTTTTGGGTTTTAGGCAGGACATTCGTGTATATCATATGTGATAAAGCGCTCTTTAACAGCAAAATTAATTTCAACCTGTTTCACTACCTCGCTAGCAACTCGGCCGGTAACATTCTAGGTCTTTTTTCTAAGCTCTAATGAGTCACGTCTATCTCTGTATTCTAATGACGCATTTTTCTGGATTTTTCTACGTGCCTCCTTAGTTTTTGTTGTTTCTCTCTCAAGGACGCTTTTTTCTTGCCCCGAACAGCACCACTGCTGAGTATCATCATGATAGGTTTGTTCCTAGCCTTTTCGCGATTGGTAGAACTGCTGGATACTGCTTTTTGCACTTTGCCCTTGTTTGAACCGAACTTTTCGCGGCCTTCGCGGCCCTTTTGGATAGATGCCATTCGTTCCATATAGTCGGATTTGGTTTTCTTTCGGGGTCCAAGGATATCCCCCTCGGATACAAATGAAACTTGTTCGCCTCGTTGCGATAATTTCTTCTCGGCTTCAAGGACGGCAAGTTTGCGTTTTGCATGTCTGCCACCTCCACTTTCGACCGCTTTACTCGCTTGTTGGATTCGAAGATCGTTGAGGAGAGCAAAATCAGCCGGTGTGAGTATCTGTGGTGGTTGAGTACTGGAGATAGAACGACAAAAAAAAGATGATACCTTGGTGGTAGCAAGCGTTGACACTCGAAGAGTGGGTTCAGGATCAGGCCGAGCCGTCTTGCCCTCATCTTCGCTATCGCTGATGTCGATATCGCCGCTGTCGTCAGAAACGTTATGCCATCCATCTTCAGAGTCCTCCTCGGATGATTCTGAATCTACTTCCCACCCATCCCATGCCTCAGTATCGTCGATATTCTCCAAGACAACGCTATCTTCTTCGCGTAGCTTCTGCAAATGGTCCTCCAAAAGCTGTTTTATACCAACAAGTCAAGAGAGCCACGAAAAATAAGATAGAAGCGTACTGAGAGACCCTCAATATCCGCGGCTGGATCTGCGCTGTGCCCGAATGACAAAGGTTTAGTCAGGTTCATACTTGATTCTTTGCCCTGAAAGATAAAGTGAGTAACATACACTGGACGGGAAGTTTTCGGCACTTACTCTCTCTCTTTTTTTCAGCATGCTAGGATTTACTTCACGGAACAGCTGAAGAAGGCCCCGAGCTGAGGCGGTGACAGCCTTATCATGACTTTTCCGATATTCAATCAAATCCCCAAGCAGGTCTTCCTCCATCGACCACGGCTGTCTTCGACAGATCTCCCTTATGGCGTTTATTCCGGCTGCGATGACTTCTCCCCCAACTCCCGGATGAACGAACTCCTGTGCAAGTTTCCGCACTACCGGAGTAAGAACATCCGGTGGTGTGAGGTCATGAACAGATTGCGCCAGTGCAACCAGAATAGAAGGGATGCGAAGTTGCTTATAAGTGAGATACTTGATGATGTATGTGTAGAAGCCGAGAACACAGAGTTTGTGGGTGCCAACTACTCTAGAAAGCAGTTGCATGATCAGAATCTTATGATCCAAGGAATAACGTTTATCATGGCGATTCAGCGCGTCGTAGAGCTTCTCCGAGAAGGTCTGTGGATCGTTAAGTAAAAGAAGAGCCGGAAAGTTGGCCACAGCGGGTGTTTTGTTTTGTTGTCTCTACAAAAAAATGAGTTGGTATTTATGTAAAAAACGTCCCGTATTACTTTTTTTGCGGTGTGAAGGATCTTTCGCATCTTCTTGTCCCCACTCCTTGTCTTTTTATTGATTTCGCGGCGGTGCTGCAAAACCTTGATGTCTATTTCCTAAATATCGCATAGTTGGTGAGTAGCCCCTTCAACGTTGAGCACGAGCTGGACCAACTTCTTTTGCATTATCATCATCTTCGGGCTCGTCGTCACTTCCCAGAAAGAAGTGAACAGAAGCACTCTGAACCTTCGCGACGGGATGGAAACATCCGAGTGCCATTATCGCAACAGATTTAGCATCGGACCTGTGACATATTCATAAGCTTTTATGCTTCGTAACTTTGCGCTACGGACCATATTCCCTTCTTCCATAGCTCCTTGATCAAGACGACAGCCCACATGGCTTCTTCGCCATTTGGCGTTGTATCGTCGTTTCTTATGACTTTGAATTTACCTTTATCGCCGATAACTTCACCATCCATCGAACGTTCGACCATGCCAAATAAAATGGCCTGGACAGAACGATTAAGTTTGTGATTTTTGGAGCGTAAATTGGCTGTTCGAATATCCGAGAGGATGGTGGTACGGATGAAACTACGAAGGGTGCGTGACGTAGTTCGAGGGAGGACAGCAAACAGAGATTTCAGTAGTCTATAAAGAGTTAAAAGCGGAGCGTCAGCCATGAATAAAAACTCACTCAATTGATGAGATGACATTTTTGTTTCTCATCGTTACGAGATTCTGCACCAGAGTTTTGCGAGTGTCTGGAGACAGTATGCCAAAGTTTTCGAGAAGGAGTGAAGATATTTGTGAAGGAAATTCAGCTGTCTCCTTAGGATAGCAAGTTGCGACTTGTGAAATGAAGGCAACCAATTCTCTGAATTGTTGGGCATGTTCGTCTGGACGGATCCATCTAAACTGATCTGTTGAGATTTTTTTCTTTCTTCAGCCCATTTACTTCATTTTCATATCCAAGTCAGTCGTCGCTAATAGCACTGTATCACTCTACGTGCTGGGCATACCTCAGTCTCATTAGGATTAGTCATTATGATAGTCATAGTCAACGGAGAACATGGTACGACATAGGGGCCTCTCTCCCACGTCGAGCCACAGCAAGATTGATGATAATATATGCCTTTTCTATTCGAGTGGGTTTCTGACGGATCTACTAGGTGTCAATAACCCGTCAAATCTCGGTACCGATTCACAAGATATCACCCATGTCATGTCATCCCGTTGATTCCGTCCGTTCCGTCTGGATTCCGTATAGTACCTAGATATCCATTGTTGCGAACTCTAGAACAAGTCCCGGAACGGTCCTTGTTATGGCATGTGGGTATAGAGTGTGTAGAAGCGAGTAATGTAGCTATGTAGGGAAGAAGCGTATTTATGAGGGCTTATGTTCGGATGTAATTGAATATAGGAGAGTTGGGGCTTGTATGACAGAACTAGTGAGAATGGGAGATGTACAGTTACAGCGTGAGACAATGGGATAAAAATCTTCGTGCGTAAGGATGTTGGTCATGATACTGATATACATATAGTGTCAAGTGAGTGTTCTCAAGGTGATCAAGGTGAAGGGCGGACAGGTGCAGGGCGAGTCGTCGACTGGATGGACTTGGGGTTTAAAAGTCAAATCTAGACAACAACTATCAATGGTCAGTACAAGTAACTCTTGTTTCGAACGATGAACCGGACAGGTAGCTGGGCTTGAGGTGGAAATACCCACTTCCGCGCACAGATTATATCCACGTCCTTTCACGAGTAGTCAAGGAGATTTTCATCCCTTCAGTCGCGAGCTGCTGCATATAACTGAGCTGAAATTCGTCGTCGGCATCTAAAAGTGCCATGCGAGTTGTGGTGAACTTGAAGGATTGGAGTTGGGCGACTTTGCCACCGCTGTTGTTGTTGTTGTTGCCGCCGTCCATACTGCCGAGAGGTTTGCCCTCTGCGCCAAGGCCTCGCCAGCGAGAGTACATCATGTTAGCCATAACAAGAAAGTTGGCTTCGAGGGAGCCTGTGTAGATGAACTCTTTGAGCATGGGGACTATGTGCTGGGATCCCACCATGAGGTGGTTCTGTGGATTGAGAGCGCGGATGGTTTCGTTTGAGATGCGATCGAGGTTGATGAGATGTAGGAAGAGGAGGGAAGGGACGACGCGAAGGCAGTCCCAGAGTTGCCATTCATGGATGCGCACGGCGTTGAGGGTCAGACGCTGGAGATCGCACGAGGAGCGAGCTACCAAGGAGATGAAACTCCAGTACGGGAAAGTGTTTCCGGTGACGTGAAAAGAGAGTTCGGTGACGCTGGGAACGACGATAGTGTCGAGGAGCTCGGATATAGGTGTGTGAGTGAAACTGATGATTTCGAGAAATTGAAGTTTAGGAGCGAGGATGGGAGTAGGGTCGAGAACGTCTGAACGTAGTATATTCTCAAAGACGCAGTGTGTGAGGTTCTGGGCATCTCCAAGGATTTCTAAGCATTGCTGAACTGTAGTCGGGTTTAGGCGAAGACGGGTAATTAGGTCCCAACGTAAATGCAGAAAGTTTTGGGTAAATCCCAGTAGTTGTAAGTCTTGAAGATGTGGGGCCGAGAGGAACATATCAAAAGGAGTCGTAACATGCTTCACTTTGACTATGGCGGATGTCAGGATAGGCAAGCTACTCGGTATCGATCTGAAGGTTTCGGGTGAAAAGAAAAATGGGACATCGAAGTTGATGGTGCGCCATCGCTTAGAACTACGCGCCAGGACGTCCATGACGTGAACGAATTCACCGAACATTACATCGAGTCGTTCAACCTGTACATCAAAATGAATGTAAAGAGGTAGACTGGCGGAGCGTAAGATCCATTGTTCGAGTAATTGGGCATGTGCTGCTGTAGGATGTGCAGACTTGAAATTGATAGTGTTCCAAAGACAAGGCATAGACCAAGCCAAATTTCTCCACGCTGTGCATACTTGGCCAAGAACGAGAGGAGAGCATCTCTGTTCTGGTTGCCAAGCAGGGGGAAAGCATGCTGCGAATATTTCGGAACATAGCTCGACAGGGAGGGAAAGGATGGGGGAAAAGTATTGGTTTATCTTGCGCTTCAGAGGAGCACGTTTGCGGGCGAGTTGATCAATCTGAGCCTGGAGTTTAGAAATTTGAGAGTCGAGTGCTGCGAGTTGTTTACGGGGGTCATCATTGTCGTCTTCGCCTGCAGACATTTTTTTGAAACTGGCGAGGGGAATGGAAACATTGAAACTGATTCTCTGCTTTTATACAAGCGTCCAAGTTAAGATTTATGGATTTCGTCTATATTTGGGAACCGACCGAGAATTTGAAACTCCGCTCCGGATAATATAGAAGGACGAGTCACGAGTCAGGCCGCAGCGTCTCTGATTATAGCGCTTAACGATATACCACCATCCTCTGCCAGGTCCTCAGGCCTCAAGCCTCAATTTATATACAGAGAAAGCCGTGAATTTTTCCAAATGTTAGATGATGATATACAATATCTAGGCACAAAACCTGCCTACAGTGCCTTCCAAATCGACCCTTTACGGGCATTACCACAATCCCCCCAGATCGTAACGGGTGGGCTACTCAGTCTACACGGCTGAGCTATGGGCTGATCCATATCATTACCAGGTATTATCCTTCGTGTTGAGAAATCTGCTGACGATCCTGCCTGTGACTTGACCTTTCTCCGGAACGATTCGAGTGTTGTGCATATCGGACGTCGTCCATCAAATGAAGCAAAGGTACAATCCGATCCAGGTAGTGCCATGTTTCGTTGTGCAGTCGTTAGTCGAAAACATGCAAAAATCGCATTCTCTGACAGTGGTCATGTACGACATGGGTCACCCCCTCCCCTTACCATGCGGTGATCACCCTTAGCTGATGTCTTTCATCCACAGGTCTATGTGATTGACATGAATTCTCACCATGGCACCCACATCTGCTCTCCTGGAGAGGCTTTGTCTAGAATACTTAAGCCAGAAACTCCCACTAAGCTTAATAATGGCGATGTCTTGACATTTGGTAAATCAGTCGGAAGGCACAACGAATTTGTTCGACCCGTTGTCGCTCGTGTTGAGCTCATCCATAGCACGCTCTCCGACAACGCTCTGCCTCCTAAACAAGATGTACATATAGACCTTACCAGGTCAACGCCGCCCAGATCAAGCTCCGGCAGATACGGCGTCTATGTGGCTCAGTCTTCATCACCAGATAACTTATCATCCCCGGTCTCTGATCACGACTCGGATATCGAGGAAATTCCCGCATCAGGGCCCAATGCTCTTCCTCTTCAACCCCGGGGCTCGAGAAACCTCGAACCCGAGTCCCACTTTGGTCCTGCTCTTGAAACGCTCAAGAGGCTCTTACCTCCCGTGCATGTTCCTGGCACGGTTTCATCTTCGGATGGCTCACGTGCAGATACCTTTGAACAATCGTCACCATTTCATTTGTCTCCAGTCAACTTTGACTCGTTCCCTGAATTCAACTCACCTGGTTACAAGCCGTACTCACCACCACTGCTGTCACCAGATTGGCCAGAAAGTCCCCAGTTGGAGGGTCCCAGTACCTCTTCATTCTTACTTCCTCCGCGCATACCTTCCTACCTACATGGGTCCAGTCATTCGTCACATCATAACCACAGTAGTTTAAGAGACCTGGAGCGGTCGCGCTCAACATCTCCGATGGACCTTGCTAGTCCTTCTCCACCTCCCCACCGTAGCTTGAGTCCCGAAAATCCTGTGCAAGACGGACCTAGTATAATTGGAGCGTGGCCTGGTTCCCGTTCTCCATCACCTGAACCTGCTTCCTCTCCCTCCGCTATGGACCCCGCTGTTGACATTGACCAAGACTCACCAAGGTCCTCTCCAGCGCCTGTTCAGAAGCCGATGAGCATTAACACTATTTGTTCCGAGCCGCGTGCCCAACACGTTGAACCTGTGGACGTCTCAGATGCGGAGGTAGCCGCAGACGATGTACAAGAGCAAATTTCTGGGGATTTACAACATGAGAAGATAGCCGAACAAGCTGCTAAGCTGCAGGAAGGTTTAAAGAAACTCCAGGTAAAAACCTTCATTGTTTTTGTACTGCGGCAATACTCATTCCTTGTGCAAAAGACGGATGTGACAAGACTGCAAGCTCACCGACGGAAGTACAAGAACCGGTTCAACACAAACGTCCATCTGATATCGGATAAGCTAACCGACCTTGACGAACGCGTGGCAGATGTCAACGCGCAATACACGATGCTGCTTGATCGTGTTGATCACGCTTTGGATGCTGGCATCCCCGACCTGCGTGCGCAGATGAGCGACCTCCATCATACAGTCGAAAAACTTTCTACGATGAACAACGAAAACTCTATCGATCCTCGGTCGGATGTGAAAGCTAGCATTGAGACCCTTCGGGAACTTGTCGTTGGTGAGAAGAGTTTCTTCATTGACAATGTTCAACGCTGACCTCTTTCGACTATCTAGAAATGCGTAATCTTCGTGAGAGTACTCAAAAGCAGATGAGTGCTGAGCTTGAGGCGGTCAGAGCTGCGCGGGATGCTGCGTTAGAGA
>JABCKL010000045.1:36898-48835 GCA_018851305.1 Calocybe cyanea
AATTGCGCTGCCATCTTCTCAAATCAAGCACTGAACGTTGTAAGTCATGTTTAGCGAATTCAGGTTAGTAAGATAATTCAGCGATCTTCTCTCCCCCTCCTAGCCTCCGGACTGTGAAGTGTGCTGGAAGCAATGGGGCGTCTGGGATGGTCCAACTAGTTTTATTCACAAAGTTGAGAACTTCCTGCGGACGCTGAAGGACAAGGTGAAGAACAAACTGAAAGAATGGTTTCACATTGGCACATAGGATGGATGAACGGCCCTTGGACTCTTAACGACCACATTTCTGTTTTGTAGCGTGCAGGCCACCGGTACAACGGGAAAGAAACGAACACTGCACGAATTGTGATGTATGAATTAGCATGTACACTATTATTTAACTCAAACGCGTAAAGACTTGTTCTATCATCTGGAATAATGTTCAAGACCCTTGATCTTGAATGGGCATTCGGGGATGATAGCTGGGGAGTAAATTCAACAGCTTTGATTTTTTGCTAGCCGGGGATACTTTTCCATTCTACCGACCTCCTTCACGACATCCATGTGAGAGGAAAGTTCAGGTAACACCCAGACTCGGTATCAGAATTTGAAACGGTCACGGCCTAGCGAGTTGAACCCCGACGCCAAGATTCTCAATAAGCGTGCAGGACGCCTATAGATAACCAAACTAAGTGATACAATGTACACAAGCATTCAGTTCTAGCTCAGGGACGCAAAGGCTTCTCTTCTACAAAAACTTCTACAAGTTTAAATTCATGTTACTGTTAGCTGGAATGAAACGAGCATTGACGCTCCAGAATCTTTGCCTGTCTGAGCGTCGAGCATTCGAAGAATGTGCCACCCGGGCTGAAGGCGAGAAACGAGGGCGCAGAAGGATACGAGTGGAGTGTCTGTGCCGAGGGTAGAGTGATGAAGGGTTAAACTGGATTCGTTGAGGGAGGTATATGAGAAAGAGAGAAAGAAATGAAGGATATTTGAGACTCGCCGTAGGAAAACTAATTCGTCTGTGGCGTACTGCCACTCAAAGGTATTATTGGTGTCGTCGTTGTCATCGTCGCCCCAGAAGACGTCAGCAGTAGTGACAGTGCTGCATGTGTCATCACTTGAGACTGCGTTGGAGGTAAAGGTCTCTATCGTACTGGAACGCCATTCGTGTTCAGAGTCAGTATTAGAAGAGAGTAGCTGGGCGTGAATATAAGTTGAAAATGATTCATCGCCGTCTGAAGGTGAGGGGACTATTTGAGAGCGTCAGCTAAAATTTCTTGTGGGCTTGGTTTAGTGTGTCCGAGGTGAGACGTACGTGAGCTGACTCCTATAAACTTTGCACAGAGAGTTGTCGACGATTCAGATGGTGTTTCGGGCTGGAGGTGTGAAGATGGACGTATTACCCAGCCTGGTGTTCCTACGAATAGTGCTTCATTGAGCTGTTTCAGACAGAATGTTAAAAGTCGTTTATGAATTGGATGGCGACCAACCTGCATGGGAACGTCGTAGTGCTGCCAGTTGAGAGAGACGATATGAGCGCCCGAATTCCAAAAAGGGATGGGAGAAACATTTGAGGAGCCCACACGAGTGCCACGAGGGTATATTCGACGTAGGTGTCGTCTCGCGTGGTCGAGTAGGGAGGAGATGGAAGAGGAGGTGCTATGAAGGAGGGCTGAGAGGGCCGATTCGGAGATGTTGATGAGGATATGAGGAGGAGGGGGGATGTATGGGTTATCGAGCCATCCATTATGGGGTTTTACGCTGCGGGCGTAGTATCCGAGTTGAGCGAGCTCATCGGATATGACAGGGCGGGTGTGTTTTGGGATTCGTTTTGGCCATGCGGTTGTTTCTGACCCTTCTTCCTCGGACGAGGACGAGGATGACGATGAGGAAGAAGATGGAGAAGAGTCAGCACCTGTGCCTGTGGCGGTTGGAGGATAGTATTCGACCATGAGTATGATGCGATTCATAAGGTGGCCCGGGGAGATGGTGGTATCATCGGCGTCCAGAAGAGGACCAGAGACGAGCTTATCACCCCAAGTGTCTTTCATGATTCTGACGAGCTCTGACTGGCCTTGGATGTCTACGTGACATTCTAAGGAGATGAGGAGGGGCCAGTGGGATGGGAGTTGCGAGAGGGACTCTGATATTGATGAGCATACTTCTTGGAAAGAGACACCTTTTGAGAGGGTATAACCGTGAGTGACGATGAGACCTTTGGATGATGGCCAGACGTCTATTTCGACACAGCGGCAGTTACGGTCTATGACGTAGTTGTACGGCACTGATGATGCTCGACCAAGTATTTGGCGCGCAAGGAGGTATGTGTTGTGTGATGATCTAGAGAGAGATGGTTAACAGAGGAGCGTGTGTTGAGAGGAGTGTCGAATCGAAGCTCACGGTTGTAGGACATGGGCGTTGATGACGTAGGGAATGATGATGACATCATAACATAGTCCACTGTGAGTATAATAGCGAGACATTTTGACTCTGCTTGCTCAGCACTCAATAATCAATAATGGCCTTGTTTTACATGCAAGTATTTCTACTTTTTATTATAAGAACATTAAATCTTCATTTATTTCCAGGCATGGCGTCCCCATTGGCTATGTCGCTATCCTCCTCGCACTCGTCGCTTCCATGGGTGGCTTCATCTTTGGATACGACACGGGCCAAATCAGCGACATCCTCCTCATGAGTGATTTTAAATCCAGATTCGCAACTTGCACATCCGACGGGTGTGAGTTTACCACCGTCAGATCCGGTTTGATTGTTTCTCTGCTTTCTATCGGGACGCTCGTCGGCGCTCTTGCCGGTGCTCCGTTAGTCATTCGCGTCCCACATCATACCTTGATTTTTGTTGATGGATTGTGAGCAGAACAGCAGATATATTGGGAAGAAGATACGCCATGGTCGTCGAATGCGCTCTCTTTATCGTTGGCGTCATCGTGCAGATAGCTACTGTCTCCGTATGGCAGCAGTTTGCTGTAGGAAGATTCATCAGCGGCCTTGCTGTTGGAGCGCTTTCTGCTGCTGTACCCATGGTTCGTTCACCCTCTTCCTGTGTTTCGTTCTCATCCCCTACACAAATCCTAGTACCAAGCTGAGACGGCTCCAGCGAGGATAAGAGGAACTTTGACCGCAACTTACCAGCTTTTCATCACGTTTGGTATATTGGTGGCTTGTATGTCTCTCTTATCATCCTCACTCGCTATGGCTGAATACAACTGAACACCCAGATTGCTTTTCAATCGCGGCTCGATCGCTTTCCGGTGCTGGATCCTGGCGACTCGTCGTAGGACTTGGGATCATTTGGCCTGTCATGCTCTCTGTCGGCATCATATTTATGCCAGAGTCTCCTAGGTTCGTAGATCAACATCTTCGTTGTCGTAACTGTGATAGCTCATCTTGTGTGTATCGACGCTCAGGTGGCTAGCTAGGCACGGGAGGTTCGATGAAGCTCGACATTCTCTCGCTCGATCTCATGGTATTCCAACTTATTTCTTTTATTACGGAGCAACCATCTTTGTCTCTGTGGGCATCGAAGATTCGTTTGTCACCCAGATCATTTTGGGAGCCGTTAATTTCGTCTGTACATTCGGTGGTCTATATGTCATGCAAAGGGTGCGTTGTGGCCTTTAATAAGCCAGCGAATGACATTTAGATTCCTACTCCTTCCTTGCAGTTTGGAAGAAGGGTACCGTTAATTGTGGGCGGCATATGGCAGGCAGCTTGGTTGTTCGTCTTTGCGGCGGCCGGAACGGCAAAAAATCCCCGGGAAAATCCAGGGATCGGAAAACGTAAGTTAGGCTCGTGTCATTCAAATCAGGAAAGGGACCTCACCTGGGTCTTGGTTCAGTGATGATCGTGAGCGCCTGCATGTTTATTTTCGGGTATGCTATGACTTGGGCACCGTGGGTTTCCTTTACTTCGAGACTTGACTACGCCTTGATGATAATTCAAGGGGAGTGTGGATCCTCATCGGAGAGACTTTCCCGACGCGGACGAGAGCCAAGCAAGGAGCGCTGTCAACGGCGAGCAACTGGCTTTGGAACTTCTTGTTGGCGTTCTTCACTCCGTTCATAGTTTCGGCTATCGATTTCAGGTATGGATTCGTTTTTGCAGGTGCGTCGGTTATGTATTCCCAGTCGGTTTCAATGATGGATGGTGATCAGCATGCAACCTGACGGGAGCGTTGTTTGTGTACTTTTTGCTTTACGAGTCGAGTGATTTGTCCTTGGAAGCTGTCGACCAGGTGCGCTGCTGTTTGCCAATAGGGGAGAGGAATTCATTCACGAATGTTGTTTTCAGATGTACAATGATCCACACTGCAAACCTTGGACGTCGAGGAAGTGGGCGCCGACAGGCTACGAATCAAGGTATGATCTTGTGCAGCAGACCAAAGCGGCAGATGCGAATAAGCCATTGGCTGGGGACGAGAGAATTGAAAAGAATGAAAGGGCGGAGGATGAAGGAACGACAACTGAGACTGCGAGTCATGGAAGTGTTGGTGAAAGGAGTCCGATGAAAGTATAGGAAGCGAACGAGCGAAGTGTATCAGAATATATAATAGTGTACAAATACCTGTCTTCCGATAATTTTTCTTCACGCTGTAATAATACTCACCTTTTCTTGATCATATCATTGTTTGAAATTAATCGTGTTTTGAACGGTTTTGGATCATGAGATATGAGGCGATGCGGAGGAGAAGAAAAAATTATATAGATTTTACAGTAATGTAAGCACAAATACTCAGCTGTTAGTAGCTTATTTGATATCTGCCAACTGTCCTCCAGCTGCACGTTCGATGCCTTTTATCATCTTATCAAGCTTAGATTCACCATCTCCCCTTCTGCCATTTGCACGCCCTGCTCTCCCTTTCCCTTTCCCCTTCCCTTTCCCTTCCTCTTCTTCTTCCTCCTCTTCCTCCTCATCAACACCGTCCCTCCCAACCATGAACTCGGCCATGAATTGCGCCACTGCATTTTCGCCGACCTCGCTATGCGCGCGGCTTCCCCAGCGCCATTCAAACGCTGCACCACCCTCGCCGTCACCCTCGCCGTCATCATTAACTTGTGACAGCGGCATTCGGCCCCGTTTCTTGCCTGACCCTCCGCCTGCCTTGCTTTTGTTTTTAGTGTTCCCGATTTGAATCCGTTCCAGGTAACCTTGACGGATAAAGGTCGAGAGATATGCGGAGAGTGGTTGAGATCTCTGTGTTGATTGGGAATTAAGGGGAATTTGAGAGTTGGGTGACAATTTTAAATGTTTCAGATGCTGTCGGAGTTCCACTGGAATACGGGGCTTGGTGAATGGGTTGAAGTACGAGTTGACCAACCACTCACCGTCGTTCAAAACCCGACCGCTGACGAGAATCAAGGAGAGTATCGTATACAGAATACCAAGCGCGCCAAGTTGATCAGTAGAGCCCCAGGAGATAATGCTACCGTGGAGGCGAGAAACATAGCTATCTTCATCATCATCATCATCATCAGAGGGCAGGTCTGCGGCTTCTTCTTCAAGTATTCTTTCGTCTGTATGAGAAGCTTGCTCGATGATGACTGGGTCTAGTGTCGACCGCAAAATGTAGGTTTTAGTTCCGAGGGTCGCCACTGTAGTTTGGAGAAAGAATCAGGAAGGTGTAAGAATATGTTTTTTTTCCTGTTATTACTGAGCACCTTTTTTCCTGATGACCGTAGCATTTCGAGCTTCGTTAAGCTCATCGTGTTGGCTACTTGGATCTGTGGCATCCGCATCCACACCGGTGAGTGCTTGGAGTTCAACAAGTTCCATGCCGAAGGTTTTCCTGAGGGTTTCTTGCGCGAGGGCGAAAATGACATTAAATGTTCGCGTGTGGGTTCCCAAAACTAGATAGTGATTAGCGAATGGGAAGATAATGCTATCATAATGTCACCTTTTTTATTTATATCCTCCCTGCGGAGATGTACCCTTCTACGCTCGGTGAACAATGCTAGACGTACGAGTTCATTGGCTTTTCGTTTCGTCTCCTTCAAAATAAGAGCAATCAAATTTGGATATTCACTGTAGCCATTATATTGACTTGCATTGTCATATGCATCATCGACAGTCATACGCTCATCCGCGTCGCCATCGCCTTCAGGCTCAGCTTCCTCTAGTAGTACCTCCTCCTCATCAGACTCGTCGTTGCTTCCGCCGCGCGCCTGCTGAGATTGACTTGGAGCCTGGGAATTTTTTCCGCGTCGATAACGCGTCGCTGCGCGAGCCATGAACGTTGTATCAGTGTAAATTAGGGTGAGGCCAGTGTGTGACCCGTGACGCACTTGTGACGAAGCGCGTTGTCTTGGAACATCTTGGCGCAGGAACTACCCTGCACTAATGAGCTGATCATTGAATTGCTCGACTTTTGGGCCGTTCTCACGTCTTGAGTATATTTTCAGACAGACTCCAATTATTTGGCACAGCATGCAGTCTTTGAAAGACCATACAGGACGCCCATTTCAGGTTACTTGTCGTGCAGTTTCTGAATCTTTGTTGGGAACTGGTGCTTTTCCACTGGGGACACCTTGGTGACTGACTATATCTATGCTTTGAGCTGTGGGTGGGCTAGGTTTCACATCAACACATAGATCCTATAGAACCCTGTCTGATTCAGGGCCTTCCTGATCGTTCAGCTTCGTCGCAGCCGAACTTGCCAGTTCCGAGGTGCAATCCTTAAAAGGACAGGATCTTCATCTTCCCCTCGTTCCTAGCGAATTTTGGACTGCTTCCCCCTATACAGCGTGGGCCGAGATGGAAGAACACGACTTGGTCGTTCAGCGTTATATTGCGTGTAGGTCATCCGTAACACACTAGAATCCAAGTTTACAGAACTTTCAGGTGTGACGATTACATTTCAAATGTATGAGTGGTTATCCTCTTTCAGCTTCGAAATTTCGCACATGTGGAGGTATGATGATTTCACCATTCTAGACGAGCCTCAGATTAAGGCCTCCTACCCTGCAGTAAACCATCCACATCTATCGTCAAATGGCAATATTTCACGTCTCGCTATCTCGCCATTGTCATGCAAGGGTGAGCCCTATTTTCTCTTAGCGCAGTAATTTGTCTGATTTGACCGTAGAACCAATTTAATTATCATTAATCGGATCATGCTTTCGAGAAATATACAGAAACGGACATGTGTATCCTACTATGCCTTTCAGTTAATTGGCTCCCAGGGTATGTTACTCTCACTTGACACTAGTTTGGTGCTGCGAGGTGTATAATTATAATTTTCGCTGTGTAATTTTCCTTGCTGATGATATCCAGTGTCAGCCTTGTACCGTGGAAATACGAGAACCAGGGCCTTTGTGGTTTTTCTTGTTGTCGTTGAAAATATTGCGATTGCTATTTTGGGTACAACTTCCTTCGTGAAGCAGGAATTTTTTGGGCCGTGTTTGGCAAGAAAACCAACCATCCAAGCGGTAGTTCTCGCGTGCGTCTAATCAATCTCTTTGAAACAGCCGAAAGCTCACCTGATTGGTGTATCCGTTTCCAATCGTAAGATCCATCGTGATTTCCATTCAAGCAACATTATGGACGTTAACGTTAAAGAAACGCAATCGTGAGAAAACACCTCTCTTGTCGCTCGTTGTAAGGGATGGTTCAATGGTGTTTATTTCACTTTCGGGTTCGTGTAGTCATTCGCCCATGGAACCTCTGATGACCCGCGTCCATAGCTTTGTTTACCGGATATCTTGTTAATGCAGTGCTGCTGCGCTTCGATTTTGATATTAGCAAACTTTTTAATTCTTCCTTTCCGTAAGTTCATGATCTATCTCACGATACAGAATAGCTCATAATATCCCAGTCTGTTTATCACTATGGTTTCGTCTGCTGTATGAGTTCAAGCAGTCGTTTGCTCTATTACTTACAGCGTTTCTAGAATTGCCATATAATTGTCAATATGGAAGTAATGCCAGAGCTAGAACGCGACACGTCGTCGCTCGTCGAATTCACATCCTTTGTTTTGGATGAATTCGAGCTCGGGCAGGACATGGAGCCAACGGAGTCTACAAACGGTAACGCTGATGAGTAGATTAATAGCAAGCGGCATCTAATATGTAGTGGGACGGACAGACAGAAGCTGTGTATGAAGTCAGTATGATTTCAATAACAATAAAGTATAAATGCGTCTTTTTTGCCAGATAGATTTTATACCGTATTGAGTAATACATAGAAAGATACTTGTATTAGGAAGCAAATTTAGTAGCAGAGCGCTGGAAGATTGCCAGTGAAGGAACTTGGGTGAATGTCTTTCGCCTTCCGATCCATCCAGCCTCTAAAGTCTTGCATTTTATTGTTGTTGGTAGGTACACTTGATCGGATAGGCATGCATTCTCTTGAACGGATAGAGCTCTCCGGTATCTTTCCGGCATGTGCTCGCATTCTGGGCCTGACTAAGAGTTGGTAAGCGTCCTACGAAACTCCCATAAGGCACTGCAGCGCGGCATGTTCACTGTGTGGCACTCTGCAGAGTTCGGTATGAAGGCTATCGTACCATATTGTCAGTGCTCTTGTCGCTCACTAACTAGTGATCAATCATTTTTCGTCTTTACCTTACATAAAACAGCTATACCCATCAGATTAATGAACAATTTTGTGCGGCCTACAGCCTTTGTGGCGCACAGAACGCGGTGGTGCGGACACACCCATGCCCATTTAACATAAATGCCCTATGCACACTTGTGGCACTGCAGGACGGTTGCAGCAATTTGTAGCAAGCATTAAGCGCCACGTGGTGCTTGAGGGAGAGACTTTGTTCATGTTGGAGAGTGACATGGGATTAAGTGCCACTACTCATTGCGGAGGTATTTTGGTCAAAGTCCAACATGCCATGGTTGAAATTCAAGTCAGTGGTAATGGTAGAGGTAATATTTGCAGTGACTTTCACCCGCTTATGCGAGCAGCCTCACGTGCGACAGTCTCTCTTGCCCATCACCAAACCTGCTTCTTCAACAAATTTAAGTTTTGACCAGATGAAAGTTTCAGAATCTCCTTGGAATCGAGTCGATCCCATGCGCAGGGCTTCATTTATCGTCGATTTGGGCCCTCTCTTGGAAATCTATAAAGCTGGCTGAGCGCTCAGCCCATCTCTCATCCCTCGAGGACCTTTCCGATCCGTCTTTCAGTATTAGCCTCTGAATCACAGCGTTGATTTGTATTATGCCTACGATGAAGAATCTTCTTCCTCTTTTTTTCCTCGTGGGTGCCAAAGCGCTCGCCAAGCCTCTTGAAGCTCGCAACTCTTGCCCCATCCAGGTTAGTCGAATGACGGACTCCGCTTATCTTATCAACATGTTTTTACTGCAGGATTTTGACTGTAAACACACCCCGCACACCCGCTGCTGGATTCTCGGTGTCCCATTCAACAACCCGCGCGCCGCTCTGGAGCGTTTGAAGAGAGACGACGGGAAATGTCAAAATGACGTCAACTTCCGCCTCTTGAAATCTTTGTTGGAGCAATGCATCAAGCACGACGAGGAACGCCACGAGCATGACTGTGGCTGTGATAGGCACGACTATCCCCACAGTATGGTAACTTATTCGAGGGAATGCTGCAAGGATGTGCGGGACCCTTCACACATCTGCAAAATGTTAGAGTGCTGCGGACAGGACCAGGGCGGGAACGGTGGGCGCGGTGGGCGCGGTGGAAACGGTGGAAACGGTGGTAATGGTGGAGACGTTGTGGACAAAGATGAAGATTGTGATGAGCCTGATAGGTCCAGTGGTGGAAATGGTGGAGATGGCGGTAGGGGTGGAGATGGCGGCAATGGCGGCAATGGCGGCGATGTGAAGTGGGGAAGGTACAGCAAGGCTGGTAATGGCGGGGACGGTGGTGACGGTGGCGATGGTGGCGACGGCGGGAACGGCGGGAATTCGTGGAAGAGAGGACTCAGGGAAGACGCTGGTGACGGTGGTCGTGGTGGTGAAGGCGGGGACGGCGGCGATGGTGGCGATGGTGGCGATAGCAGGGACAGGTCTCGTAGCCGCTCCCGCCAACGGAGGTCTAGATCCCGCAGCTATGATCAGGGTGGCAATGGTGGGGACGGCGGTGATGCTGGTGATGGCGGGCAAGGTGGAGATGGTGGAAGCATCCAAAGACGGGGTTGGCGTGGTCGAAAGTATGCTGGTGACGGTGGCAACGGTGGTGCTGGCGGCGATGGGGGCGAGGGTGGTGACGGTGGCAACGTATATGGTGGCCGACGTAACTGTCGGCATGGCCGCTGCCGTGGTGAGTGTCGTGGTGGATGCGACCGAAGGTCTCGAGCTGGTAACGGCGGCAATGGCGGCGACGGCGGTAACGGCGGTAACGGTGGCAGGGGAGGAAATGTTTCGCGCAGGGGATACCGAGATGGCGGTGGAAACGGCGGAGACGGTGGACGAGGAGGCAATGGCGGTGATGGTGGGGATGGTGGAAACGTTAACCGGCGCGGTAGAAGATTCCGTTCGCGCTCGTCTGGAGGTAATGGTGGCGATGGCGGTGACGCAGGCGATGGCGGGGACGGTGGAAAAGGCGGCAACGTGCGTTATCGTCGTGATGAAGCTGGTGACGGTGGCGATGGCGGGGATGCAGGTGACGGTGGTGACGGCGGCAATGGAGGAAGCGTTGACAGGTCCCGTTCTGGGGGCAGCAGATCGCGTTCTCCCAGCCGTTCTAGGAGTAGATCTCGGTCCAGCAGCTCTCGTGGCAGCCGATCGCGTTCTCAATCCCTTTCTCTGAGCAGTCATCGTGCTAGAGACTACGCAATGGCAATGATGCGTAGAGGAGTACGGGAAGGTGGAGGCAATGGTGGTCAAGGAGGGCGCGGCGGGAATGGAGGGGATGGAGGGGATGGAGGTAACGTACACCGTGGCAGGCCCCACCGCAAGCCTCACCATCGTGGGCATCGCCACCGCAAGCCCCACCGCTCCCACTTCCATCACTCAGGTAACGGGGGAAATGGTGGTGATGGTGGTGATGGTGGCCGAGGCGGAAATGGCGGAAACGTTTTTAGCAGGCGCAATAAGCGGGGCATTCTCGGTCGCGCACTTACCTTACCGAAACCCCCCGTCTCGCTTAGGCGTCGCTCGGAAACATTACACTGGCGTCGTGGTGGCTGGGGCGCTGGAAACGGAGGCGACGGTGGACGCGGCGGTGACGGTGGTAATGGAGGCGATGGTGGAGACCGAGAATATGAATGGCATCCTGACTATTGCCCCGGATGCTATGACAGGCAGAGTGGCGGCGGCAATGGTGGCGATGGCGGCAGAGGTGGCGATGGTGGAAACGGCGGTGATGGCGGCAATACTTCTAGGTATAGCAAATGGTCTGGCTCTGGCGGTAATGGGGGTGATGGCGGTAATGGTGGTAACGGAGGCAACGGAGGCAACGGAGGAGGTGAAAAGTGGAGGTGCCGTGGGTGTTGGAACAAGAAGGCCGGCAACGGTGGATCCGGGGGGGACGGTGGGGATGGCGGAAGAGGCGGGAATGGGGGCAATGTAAAGACTTGGTAATCCCCTTTGGTGATGCTTTCACCGTACAACCATACAACTGTATACTATCTGCACAAATTGAGGTCACTTTACCAATATCAGATAGCTGTCTAGCTGCAACGCGAGGGATTGACTAAGTTAATCGTTCATACTGTCTCAGGAGGCCTTTTGTTCCCCTTCTTTTCCTGTAAGCGTGGTTCATGTACGTTTGTCAGTATTTTCAATGGCATAACTAAGAGGTGTTCTCGGGTCTGGCCATCGTGCGTTTGATTCGTGAGCTGCTGTATAGTAGCTAAATCTAGTCACTTTATCTCGTACGTAATTGATGTATTTCCACATGATATTGACAAATCTAACACTTATTTGAGTTTAAATTGTCGGATAAGGCCAGGACATATTTGGTTCAAAACACGACCACATTTACAGCCAAGTTTGGGGTACCGTATGCCAAATTTT
>JABCKL010000046.1:0-47977 GCA_018851305.1 Calocybe cyanea
GGCAGAGCAGCCACTCCCAGCTAAAAGAGCAAAGAAAAAAAAGAAAATTGAAAGTGGCAGAGTATATTCACGCGACATGTCGTAACAATGGCTGTAGCTGCTGACAAAGTTTACGTAATTTCCTTTCCCCGGATAGAGCAGAGCTCTGGTCACCTGACCCCACGTCGCCATTATAGAATGATATTGTAAGACCGTAGTGTACTCTGGCCAGATGAGCTAGATTAAGGATTTTGAATCATGCAGATAGTTGAAAGTTGTAATTAATCTGAATCGCAGAAACCTGAACGAACCATGAAGGAATGCATTCCTTCAGAACCTTGTCAAGTCTCGCCCAAAGATCCCTAGTCAAAAATTTAGTGAATGAGCAGAACGGACAGACTTACGAGAACCTACAGTTAAGGAACCTACAACGTGGCGCAACATCAGCCCTTTACTGACGTAGAGAGTTAGTGACTGTGGGATGGAGCTCACCAATAGAATGGCACCAAGATCCTTCGCAGTTATTTATGATAAGAGAAAAGCGAACATTTGAATGATAATCTAAACACGTACTTGTTTTTTACGGACAGTGTCATAGTAAAGTATGCACTTCGCCAAAGCAGCCAGGCAAGACGGCCTGATTCCTTGGACAAGAAACCATCCTCGGCCCCCGGTCGATCATAGATTGCTTTCCTATTACAATGGAATCAGTCGCGCGTTGCATCGGAAATAGTATGATTTATGACCAATCTCCAATATAGGCCATACTTCCTAGATTTTTGAATTTGAAAGGCTCCGAGGTGGGCTGATCTTTCACCACTTTGTTCAGTTTTTTTGCCAGGTATTTTCCTTTTTGCGAGGCAACTGGAAGAGCGTGGTTATTCAGATGCCTACACAGATAACTATTCTTCGGCGCAAATCACTCTAACCTTGAGCGGTGGCAGGAAGTGGCTCGCCATCTATGATAGCACAGTCACCGAGAACCCACACATCCTCGTTAATCGTCCCATCGTTGTTGATTGCATTCAGTCGGTTATTGGTTAATAATCTGTCGAACATAAGTAACTCTTCACCTAGAAAGAGATGAACATTACCCAATCGACCTCTCAGCTTTTGCTAGCTCAGTGACGGACCCAATTAATGGATTAGGAGCTAGTCCCGTACTCCAAACCAAGAGTCCAAAAGGAACTAAAACTTGTGAGCGTGATTCATGAAACACAGCTTCATCTTACCTTCACCCTGTTCTTTGATGTACAGTTTACCCTGAAGGTATGAGCATTCTAAGGTAACAAGCATCCAAGAGGCAATAACTTACTGGTTCTACCCTGTCAACGTGATGACTAGTCCATATGCTTATCCCATCTCGACGGAAAGTCTTTTCCGTATAACTGAGTGCGAAAGTGTCAGATTTGATTTAAGGACGCAAAGGAAATTTGTTCACCTAACCAGATTTTTGTCAAATGTACCGAGAATTTGGGGAGCCACGTCGTATAGGTTGATTTTGGCAAATCGCGCAAGTGTGGGATAATGTCTTGCCATGTCAGAGTGTAGAAGATCGTGCAACTCGGCTGCAAACTCGACGCCTGTCGGTCCTCCACCTTTGATTGATCGTCGAAATTGTCAAGACGGACATGCAACGCGCCCTACGAAAACGGACTCACCAACAATACAAAAGTTCAGGAGCTTTCTCCTTGCGTCGTCCGACATCGTTGGCTGACTAGCTTGTTCGAAACAATCCAATATCCGCGCATGGATGGCTCGCGCATCTTTGACATCTTTAAGAAAGTAAGCATTTTCTTTGACCCCTGGGATGTCGAATGCTACAGTATGGCTTGAAAAAATGTGTGGCTAAAAGGACGAGACAGATGTACTTTGGGAATAAGCTCCCACAGCAATGACTAACTTGTCATAGCGCAATGTAAATGGGACGTTCTCAGCCGGTACAACATCAAGTTCCGGTTCTTGATGAAGATAAGTCGAGGACTGAGGTGATGTTGGAGGCGTTGCAGGCATCTAGGGTGAAGGGGTCAAAACAAATGACGTGAAGCATCTACCAAGCTTACGCATTGTAAGGTTTTGTTCTTCAAGTCTATAAAAGTGACGTGCCGCCGTCAGCATTGCGATAGAGGGACCATAATATGAAGATGATGCTATACCGATTTTGTCACACCAAGCTTGGTAAGTCGTCTATCAATGAGTGAATAAGGCGTTTGAACATGACTACTGTCTGATACATACCACTTGCGGTGCGTAACGACGAACTCTTGGATTTTGTATTTGGGTGAGCGTATTAAAAAACAAGTATTGTGCATACATACGGCTCTACGGCGCAACGAAATTCCAGTGTCCCAACGGCACAGCCCGCCAACAAGGGGGTGAAATTGAAGCGGGATGTAGGTGACAAGACTGTAACATCTGAAGAAAGGGGACACAATTTCAGTTCTTCGAGTTAGATGTGTGTAATAATGGCGATCGCTCACCCCATCGACGTTTGTCGATCCCCCTTAGTAACGTGTAGCCAGCCCAACCGGAGCCTAGGATAACAAGCCTTTCCTTTCCATGGGCCCGAGAAGTTGAGAAGAGGCGAGCAAGTGGTAGGATTCCTTTTGAAAGCGGGTTTCGCGCCGAAAGCATGATGGTGTTTGGATGTATCCGCAAACGACTTTAAATGCTGTTTCGCACTCCCGATACCTCCCGAATCTATGATCAGGCTGACAGGGATCGCTAAGCAGCTGAGCACCCTAAGTTTTCAATATTCCGAGTCGAATACGATGAGCTCCCAAGTGTTGAATATAATCATTTTCGCTGCATCCGTAAGGACACATTCTATGAACAGAGTTATGACGTCGCAAATTCTTTGTTCTCCTCAGGGCTAAATTTGAATCGTCACGTCACGTGAACTTCCCCCGGGTTTGGCAGCAATGAACCACCCGCGGCAGCTTATAATTATAAGCTACAGTTGGAATCACTTACAATTCACATCCATTCACTCTGAACAAAAAAATGGTCGGTATCATGTGTATTTGACCTATTTCATCTATACTAATATCCACTCAAAGTCTGCTAACCCTGCATATGCCATTGGAAGCTTTTGCATTTTCGGAGGTGTAATTGGCTTCGTTAGAAGAAGGTCCATCCCATCCTTACTTGGAGGCGTAACGTACGTCTCTTTTAATCTTTTCAAAACTTGTATACATACACGTCCATGATAGCGTGGGTTTGTTGTATCTCTACGGCGCAAACGCCATGCAGAACGGTAATCCGAATGGCTTGCCAGTCGTATGCGGTCAGTTGTATCGCACTCTCGCAAATTGTAACACATTTTAAATGCTCTATGCTTCCTATTTTCAGCTGCCTCGGCACTACTCTTCCTCTCATCCGTCCCCCGGGTTGCCAGAGGACCTGTCCCGTTAATGCTAACTCTCTTGGGAGCGGCCACAAGTACATATTATGGAAGAGCCTACTATTTACGCAGGGCGTAGACTTGTCTCCTGGTGTACCTCTAAAATGACAAGATATGGACCAGCAGTTGCAATTAAGCTGCGATGTATGAGGTTATTCATTATAAATTTCACTTACAATACCAGTGTCAAGACCGGGCCCCGGCCTTCTGACCCAATGCTTGATCACAGTGTTTATCTTTTGGTTGCAAACCGATGTCATAACTGTCGACCTGAAGACTCAGTGGCAGTGAAGAGCGCAATCCTTTGTAATGTCAGCTACACCATGTGATATCGAGAGCATACCTCAGCGCGGGTTTACTCCACCTTCGAGTTCCCAGAATGAAGTTTTTTCGACGTCACCAGTATAGTAGAGCCGTTCTCGTGACAGTGTCGGCGCTTTAGATCCTATCAGCTTTGTTATCAGCAATAAATTACTTCAAGCGGGTCTTAACTGATCTCCAAATTCCAAACTGCAGATTTTGTTCTTCTGTCGCAATCGAGCAGCTCTTGGCAGTTTTCGCTACTCATGAGAGGATTCGGGCGCTGCCCGAGTTCGCAAGCCCAATAAACACGTGAAGGGGTATTAGTTCTGCCGCACAATACAGTAATGATTCGGGAGTGATCACTCCTTTGTCTGTTCAATGAGGTGAATTGCCATCATCCATGCAAGAGACCGCCGAACTGAGCTCATTTCCAGGCTATGCCAGTCAATCCCGCCGCAGAGAATGTTCTAGGAACTATCGGTATCGTTATTAGCTCGCACCTCTGCGACCGAAACATTACTTTATCTTTACTCCTTTTCTGTAGGAACGATCTTGTGGTGTGGCCAAATACTCCCTCAGATATGGAAAAGTTGGCGTACACATTCTACGGCTGGTCTGTCTCCTTGGCTTGTGTACGTACACCCTCACTCTTCGGATATTCGAGTCCCCCCACCCTGATTGACCTTCGGATCCTAGTTTTCTGTGGGGTATATCATCCCTCTTTCTAGGGGCTTATGTCATTGTCCAGAAGCTTAATATTCCATTGATAATTCAACCACAACTATTTGGATTTCTATGTTTCTTTTCCTGGGGTCAGGTGGGTTTTTGATGTGTCTGGAAATTTGGAACGTCATACCGATCGGGAGGACATCCCTAGTGTCTATATTACGATAAGGGGCAGCCATTACAGAGGGCGTGTTTGCTCGCTGCATTCATAATGCTCACTGTGGGAGCCCTGGAAGTTGGACTAGTGTTTGCAGTCCGCCCGTCGATGAATCGACGTGCTATCGATTTCTTCGGCATTTTTTCATCAGTCATCATTGCGGCGGGGTTACTTCCCCAGTACGTCGAGATCATCAAACGCAAAGAAGTCGTCGGGATATCTATCACATTCTTGATGGTTGACATCCTTGGCGGCTTGTTCTCGGATCTCTCCCTCGTATTCAGGCCGAAGATAGATGTTCTCGCCGCTGTTGCTTACACGCTAGTCATTGTACGTTTTCTCCCAAAGCAAAGGATCCGCATGCAGGAGAAAATAATAATCCCATTCACGCGCAGGTCATGGACAGTATCATCGTTATTGCTGCGATTATCCTCAATCCCCGCGCAAGAAAACGTAGGAGGCGCGAAACGGAAGGGGACTTGTCTTTGCCCAATAGACCTCCTCAGTTGACGCAGAACTCTACAATATCTTCAACCTGGAAGCCCCCATTGAATCATGATCCCGCACCCCCTGGAGAATGCATAGGGCGCGAATAATTTTAAGAGATACCGCTTTTAGAAAAGTTTGGACCGATGCTGACGCGGGTGCTCGAAGTAGAACAATATAATTGCCAGACGTATATACTGTAAAAGCAGATATCATCGTTGCCAAAAAAAACAGATTCGCAATGTATATTGGGATGCACAGTTGCAAAAAAGTGCTCAGGCAGCTCCGAGTCCTGCCTAACAAAAATAGTTTTAGTCTCCCACAGTCGTCACCCAACTTCTTCGAGCATAGTAGTACTGTTGGTACATTCTCTTTCATTGTCAATCTGTGGCGCCGCTCACAATTCTCCATACATGGCCAAACAAACCCTTGAGTTGCCTTCGTCATAAAATTTAAAACAATCGCTGGAACTGGAACTTCTGGAGCTTTCTTCAGCAGTCTCCCGATTTGTTCGAGGATGAATGTCCCTTCAAATTGCGGTGTCGGTACGGCGCTCTAATGGGAATGAAATCTTGAAATCCCCAACCCCTAGACAACGAATGGATGGCAGGTACCTTGATCCAAAATGCTTCTGGCTCTTAGGCTCAGTTTCGGAGTCAGCGAACCTAAAGCGATACCGTCTTCCCTATTCCCTCACACAACCACCAACCGCGCGGAGCGGTCTACTTGTATTATAGACTTAGCAATTCTTTTCCTCGTCATCGTCCCAGGTAGAAAGCCCTAATTCATTAGGAGTCCGGGAGTACTAACGGACACGTGCTAGCAGGGAATAGTTTCTGCCATGTATCGTCGTCATCTACAGTATACTCTAAATCGGAAGGGATGACGCCTGGTGATGCTCTGTTTATGACGATGTATTGAGGTAAATTACGCCTTCAATAATCTTTAATTGACGACGAACGATGTTACGCGGACTCATTTCAAATTTACCAGCGCTATGCCAGTCAGCCCTGTAGCTGAGAATGTTTTGGGAACAATCGGTATGGTTAATGACTTACTGTTGCGATTGAAGTAGTCTTTTGACCTTGGGCGCTGTAGGAACCATAATGTGGTGCGGTCAATTAATCCCCCAGATATGGAAAAGCTGGCGGACCCATTCTACTGCTGGGTTATCCCCTTGGCTTGTGTACGTACTTTCCGTCGGCCCTGGACTGCATGCATTGACCTCTTATCTA
Source organism: Calocybe cyanea (assembly GCA_018851305.1). NCBI lineage: Eukaryota > Fungi > Basidiomycota > Agaricomycetes > Agaricales > Lyophyllaceae > Calocybe > Calocybe cyanea. Next base: position 6,290 of record JABCKL010000046.1, read on the forward strand.
GCCTTTTATGGGGCGTTTCGTCTATATTTCTAGGAGTTTATGTGATCGTTCGGAATTTCAACATCCCGCTGATAGTTCAACCTCAGCTCTTTGGGTTTCTTACACTCTTTTCCTGGGGTCAAGTGGGTAAACTAGGTTAATTGCATAGCGTTTGAGCCACTGAAAGAGACGATCTAGTGTTTATATTACAGCAAAGGCAAATCACGACTAAGAGCGTCTCTAGTGGCCGCATCTGTAATGTTCCTTTTAGGGGCCCTCCGAACTCGCGTTGTTCGCCGTCCGCCCATCGATGAATCAACATGCCATCGACTTTTTTGGTATTTTCTCATCAGTATTACTCGCTGTAGGCTTGCTTCCGCAATACCTTGAAATCTACAAACGTAAAGAAGTCCTTGGGATATCTATCACTTTCATGATGGTCGACATTATTAGTGGTGTGTTCTCGGACCTCTCGTTGGCATTCAGGCCACAAATAGACGTCATTGCTACCGTTGATTACACGCTGGTTATCGTATGTACCCTTCCTGGATGCTAATTTTCAAAGCAGGCTAATCATTAAATATACCTAGATCATGGACGGTATCGTTGTTCTCGCGGCCATAATTCTTAACCCACGTGCTAAAAGACGTAGGAGATACGAGGCAGAGGGAGAGGTGAAGTTAGCCAAGAGAGGTCCTCAGATGACAAAGTTTTCCACCTTCTTCCATACAGAATCCATCCGAGCACGACAATCATGTACCAAAGGAAGTAGCCTAATACGATACCGATGCATTTTTATAGGAAATTACATATCGACGAGATATCAACTATGGTATCCGATGATCTACGCAGACGTCAAAGAAAGGAAATATATAATCAAACCAACCCTCAGCTCCTCCCTCCTCGTTCGTCATCCGTACCATAAACAGTATCATCGGTACCCATCTTGGAATGACTACCTGAACTTGAAGCATATATTGTAGAGTCATTCTCGTCAAATAGTATATCCGCTTCATCCCTTAATCCAGCACGAGAGGTGGACCTGCTTCCATTCAACGACCTGCTCCGGCGTTTGCTTTTCCTTCCAGGTGCCTGAACAAATTCGGCCACGCCACCTATGGAGCCACCGCCCGTATTGTGGGCCCGAAGGGGGACGCGATAGAAGTCACCGAGCTGTTCTTCCTCGTCACCTCCCAATGCCTCATAAGCATGACTTGTCGAATGGGATGCTCCTGTTACTGGCCTTGACAGGGGCAGGGAGCGATAGGAGCCTTTGCGAAGGTGTGAAGCGTAGGAATACAAAAGGAGTGCAAAGTAGATCTGCAGTAGGAATATGTAAAGATGCTCTCCCGCTGAGTTGAAGAATGATCTCACCTTGGACAGCCACGAAAGAACAATCACGGCAGCTGCAGTGCCCTTTTCGTGATTCCAAATCTCCATAGCAGCGGCTTCACGCTGTGCGGCAGTAAGTGTATTATTTACAGATGCAGTTTTCGCCATGGCTTCTTGTGCTGCAGAGTTGGCCATCCGACGCCCATCGTGCGGGGTGTACACCCACCATACTACAGCAAAGAAAACGGTCCACGACGTCGAAAAAATATGGTCTGCAAAAAAAAGGTGGGCAAAGTACAATGTCCGTTTTGGATCCTCCTATGATACCTTTAAATGACTGTTATCTGCAGAAAGGGGATCGGTACGCACCTCATTAACAGCTCGGAGACCCCAGACGAGACCGATGAGAGCAATGGCGGAGTACAGGTAAAGGCTAAGCTGCGCAAAAGATCCACCCGCACCGGTTGCCACAGCGATTAGACCATACACCCCTGCAACTTTGTTCAAAACCTTTGCCACTTTTGAGAGATGTGTCGACTGTCATGGAGTGAAATGCACATACAGCGAAGAGAAGAGCAACGATTACACCGGTTTTAAGATCTAGAAAACCGAGAAAGGAGGACAGAGGCCAAAGACGCCATTCTGGGCGCAGCATGAGCTTCATGAGAGTAGAGTACAACTTCCGACAGCGGGGGAAGCTGAGGAGAAGAGGTTATGATTATGTAATTACTTGATATTATTTTAGGTTTCTTTTCTTTTGTGAAAAGTCCTGTTCATTTGTCGTTTATACTTTATCCACTGCATACAACATTCTCCCTATTAATGGCCAACTATTTCTCAAATCACTCCCAGTCTCGTTTTCTCGCCAATAGCTCAGCCACTAATCAGGCCCAGTCCATCACCAGCACCCAACAAATAAATACTTCTCAGTCAACTGCGGCGCGTTCGCGCCTGCCGCCTTCAAAACACTTTTCCACCTCAGTAGCTACTACTACAAGCTCCGACCGTTCAAAAGACTCTTCTCAAGGCAGTAATTCACCGAACGGCACAACAGTTCATCCCCTCAGAAACACGTATGTTCGTACTCTTCTACACATCAAACCCGCTTCAGTCTTAGATTCTTTTTTGCAGATGGGTGTTCTGGTTCCGTCAGCAGCGCACCCCGGGTGGAAAAATCACAAACTATGAAGAAGGGATTAAAAAAATTTCCGCATTTAGTTCCGTTCGTAGCTTTTTGTCAAGTTGAAGCACTTCCACGTTCAAACCCCGGCTTACAGGTTGAGTCGTTTTGGTCTTTATGGACACATTTATCCCCACCTTCAGCACTTCAGCCAACGACGGACTATCTGTTATTTCACTCAGGTATCCGTCGTCCCGTATGGGAAGACCCTTTGAATCTTTCTGGCGGAAAATGGATCATCCGTTTGAAGAAAGGCGTTACAGATCGTATATGGGAGGATCTCGTTCTGGCTATCATTGGGGACCAATTTGACGGATGTCGTGACGTAGACGATGATGAAGTAGCCAACAGCTGGGAAGACAAGAGCGACGACGCGAGTGGCACCGACACGCCGCCTGAGATATGTGGTTGTACCATCAGCGTCCGGCAAAGTGAAGATATCGTCAGTCTTTGGAATAGAGTGGAAGGTGATATCAGAGTCAGAGAAAAAATAAGGTTCGTCGTCTTTATTCGCAAATGCTTCTTAGCTCACGTGCGGCGGGCCAGGGATACTTTGAGGAAAGTGCTTAATCTTCCTGCCTCTACGATTATGGAATATAAATCTAATAACGGTTAGTACCCATATCACTTGTAGGAACTCTTTCTTGATCGTCCTTCAGATTCGATGCAGGACAAATCAAGCTTCCGTAATTCTGCTATTGATAGATCTTCCCTGTCATAACAAAAAAATTTGACTTTATAAATTTTGATGAATGTGGGTTCTGTTCTGCATTTACCCTGCTGAGGCTCTCAAGCAGCGAGAATGAGGTTTGACTTGACTTTCGGAACCAACAGTAGCATACCATGATATCATGTGGTCTGTTTCCGATTTCCGAATCCGATTACACAACAGTTGCGCTATACTTATGCACCACTGTCGCCCATTGACTTATAAACATTTGCTCTTAACAACTCAGCGTCTCAGATCATTTCCTACATTCATTGGGTTCAGAGGTATGGCAAAGGTACAGAAATCAAGTCAGGAATGGAAAGCAATTTTAAGCCCTGAACAAGTGAGTAGTGCTCTCATGTAGCTCTTCCAGTTTATACCGATCAGGGAAATATTTTAGTTCAGGGTTCTGAGAGGCAAAGGGACTGAGCCGCCTGGAACAGGAGAATACGAGAAGAACAAAGCACCTGGAGTCTACTCGTGCGCAGGTTGCGGAACGCCCCTTTACAAAAGTAGCACAAAATTTGATGTAAGTTTCCTGATATATCATCCGCGCATATGTCTTACCTGAAATCTAGAGTGGCTGCGGGTGGCCTGCGTTTTTCGACGGTACGCAGCCCTGAACCAGCGATCCTGACGTCAGTGCTAACCCAAATTAGCGATCCCAGGGGCTGTGACAAGGCAAGACGATAGTTCACTGGGGATGGTCCGTACCGAAATCGTTTGCACGGCTTGTGGTGGTCATCTCGGCCATGTATTCAAAGGCGAAGGGTTTCCGACGCCCAGTACGTGGTTTAATCTCAAAGACTCACCCCCCGCCCAACAACATAATTACTAGCGGACGAACGGCATTGCGTGAACTCAATCTCGCTCAAATTCCACAATGAGGAATAATGGATGATCGCACTTCCTTCCTCAACATATAAGTTGTAACCAAACTTTGCGCCAATCAAAGACTTCATGAGGCAGTTATAGCCATGTGCGCTATAGGATGAATATACGTTGCATCATGTCTTATTAACTCAAGCCGTATGTATGCTGCGTAAGAAATGAGATAAAACTTGCAAGATCTTGGAAGAGACGTTCAGAACAAGTGGTATAAGGGAATGCAGATGGTGCTCCCAAAGTGAATATGGCGATCAAAGATCTTGCATGCTTGCCTCCAGTTCTGTCAGATCGGCCTGCGATTTCCTGTACTTCGCCTCCCATTCCTAGTATGATCAAGTTCATCAGTCAATCTACACCGTGAAGAGATGACAAAAATCAAGGTACCTCGGCTTTCTTCTCGAACAAGTCACGCTCCTGCTCAGCTCGGTGTACTTGGCGTTCAAAGTGCTCTGCTTTCACATCAACTTGCCGCAGTCTGGTAGTATGATCAACGTAGAGATTAGCCACGATGAACATATGGTCGAAAGAAAAACACGCACTTCTCAACAGTCTCCTTGTTATTCTTCTCCGCAGCATCCAGCTCATCCTCTAAAAGTTGCACTTTTCTTGCAAGTCCCTCATTTGTCGCCTTGGATTGCTCTCCTTCTTCCTGAGCGCGCTTTGAACTTGCAAGCTTTTCCTCAGCCTTTTCTAAATCGGCGTCGAGGACTCCAAGTCTGTGCTGAAGTGAGGTGATCTCTTGATCCTTCTCAAGTAAAGTTTGCTCATATTTCTTGTTCTTCGCCTCAGCTTCTTCAGCGCGAGCAATCGCATTGTCTGCCTCATTACGAAGCTGGGTCATTTTCTGCAAGTGTCATCAGAAACAATCATCCCTATAGCATACATTTTTATTCACAAACCTCTTTGATTCTTTCTGTCATTGTAAACGATTTGTGGAGGGGACGAAAAGTTACACGAGTTATAGATTGTAAGTTGGGGTAAGGGTTGTTCGGAGATTAGATCGTTTATATACCGATGACTTATATAATCGTAGACGATAGTGGCTAAGTGAGCTTGTCTCATGGCTACACCTGTCCCACAAGAAGGTTCGTTATCCTGCAGGTCAAACTGTGCATCAGTCGCTCCTGCTAACTATGTCGTCATTTGGCCAGAACTTCCTATTCTTGAGTCACTGATCAAGTACATATCTTGTTTGGCTCGGTGGATTTCCCTCATTTGAGTTGTCCAGCATAAGAAATAGACTTACGGCTCTCAAGAAAAACCGCGCCGAGTATGTCAAGCCCTCGGATGTTAATTCGCTATATCAGGCGGTTGTCAAACAAGGTGCACCTTCACAGAAAAATCCAGGTTGAACCATCCAATGAGATCAATTTATCCACAGTTACAAAACTCAACGACGTACGAGACGACAACACGAACTATAACAACAGAGTAGATACGACGCTATCAGACGTCTTCAGTCTACTTTCGTTGTTCTACCTGACCATTGGAAGGACAAAAGACACACTTGCTACTTATTGCCAAATTGCTTCCATGCGGGTAAGGTTTCCTACAATTCCGTTGCTCTAAGTGGCGCGTACCTATACCTTAATTTGACTCATCCTCACCAACGAAATCATGATTACGCAGCAAATCCTAAACCACATGAATGAGTCAGCGGTATACAACGAGTCGGACCTTGCACCGTTTTCTCGGAGGTTGGGAGAGCTGCGGACAATTATACAACATGACGGAGAACACGGTAAACATCCGAAACCTTTGATTAAGCTTCTCGAACGACAGCTGAACGAATGTGGTGCGTCTATACTAATTAGATGTTCAGTACTCTTCAAACGTCATCTTATTTTATTTTATTTTAATTTTTTTCGCAAATCTACCTCGTGTCCAGAGGCTCTTGTACGATCTTTACAGGAATCTCTATCTGTACTTTCGGTCGAGCTCGTTCCGATCCACCAGAAACTGGTCACTATCCGTAGACAGCTTGTGGCTCTTGCAGCAAAGGAGGGTTCACACAAAGCAGAGCTCAAACCGCTACAAGAAGAGCTCCGGAAGATAGAATCGTTGAGTACTAGTTCTCAAGTCCGCTACAGTTCACATTTTGTGTGATTACTCGATACCGCCGTGCTGACTTTCACCACTTCTTTCTCCAAACAGCGCCCGTGTTGATGGTAATTTCCTCGGCCCAGCTGGCACCGTGCCGGCATCTCAAGCTCTATGCTCTTCCTTGCTTGAGGAATGCTTCGACATCTCTCAAGAGATCAAAGCAAACGACGAGTCCAAACACGTGGCTTCATCCCTTAAACCCATATACGACCGGCTCAGTGGACTTCGCACCGAGTTGGAGAGCTTGGTACTCACGCACCGGTGGACCCTTAGGGAGACTGACTTATTCAATTACTCCCTGAGTTTGCAAGAGATCGATAAGATGCGTGTTGAAGGCAAGTTTGTTGATTCTGAAGGAAATCGACCACCCGGGCAATACGTGTGTTCTTTGCGCCATATCTCCGGACATGTAATGTTGAATCTCAATGCGCTAGGTGCTCCTGTATCTACTCAGACGATGCTACGGTTTGATCTATCGCCTACTGTCTTCCAGTGAGCCAGTCTCGGAAGAATTGATGCCAATTGTATGTCCCTCAAAGGTTAAGTACAAACTACTCATACCTATGATCAGGCGAATAAATTATCGACGGTTAAAAAATGCCTGAACGAAGTCTACAAGTATGGGGGACCGTTCAGCCCTCGTGACCTTTACCCTGTGTGTGAAGAATCTTTTCTTTCGTTGGCTTGCTAACGCTCTTCTTTCCTAAAAACAGTACCAATTGGCATTATTCCAGATTGACTCCATGCGTAAAGATGGCAAATTCATAGGAACAGATGGCAGCATTCCAGAGGGTCAAGGTGTACTTATGGCCCATCTCAATGAATGCCATGAATTGGTTGAGATGGTGCGTCTTTGAGGTGCTGCAAGCATAACATACTTGTTGAGCCTTCCTACAGCTCAAGGAGTCGATGGAAGAGCCTGAAGACGAAGAGGACGAGGAAGAGGACGATGAAGACGATGTCAATGAGGATGATGCCGAAGGTGAAGTTGACAGCAGCTCTACCTTAGGGCAGCGAGAAGGACAAGATGACTAGAGCCCTGTAATTAATGGATATGAAAATAGTAGAATATGATCTGAATATTGGAAACAATGCTAGCTAGTGTTGTTTCTATAATATTAAGAGGGCTTGACAAATCTCCCCGAATCTAGAGGTCGTTGTGATAAGGAAGCCGTGTGAGGAAAGTGGCTCGTCAGAAGCGAAACAATATCGGCCTTCGTCGTCATTCCTGTCAGTTCCCCAGACTGGGTGAATAAAATTCTCCGCAAGTTCTGCGCGGAAATATCTTGGTCGAAACATACGAGATAATTATGGTGATAGATTGACTTACTAATTTTTGGAACATGCTCACGACGAGCTCCTGTGGAACATCCTTTCGAAGTTGTAGAACAGATGTGTCGAGACAATCCGAAAGATTGACGCGATCGGATTCTTGAACAAGAGAATCAAGAACAGAGAAACAACATTTCCTGTCTTCATCCTCGGGGCCTATCATTTCTGCGATACATCAGGGGGCATTTTGACTCAATTTATCTTGAAAACTTACGAAGAGTGGTGTTTATGTTGAGCCAAGGGGCAAAACCGACAAGGCGTCTGCGTCGCACAACAGGGAATCCGCCATAATCATGCTTTCTGAGCAAGGCTCCTGAACGTGAAAGGGTTCACATGAAATATATGAATAGTGACTTGGCATTTGGACATACCGAGCTCTTTAACCGAAAGCTCCTCGTCCTCTATAACAAGTAAATCATCCACTGTCCTCATGGTATTAGCTCCCGTTTCGCCTTTGTCGTGGTAGTCGAAAGGAGGAAGCCACGGATAGTGGCGCATTGCGATCCAAACCGAGTAGATGCCATCTTTACCCAAAGCATCGCCTACCCATTTAGAGGTCATGACACAGATCATTATGGGCAGAACATGCGACAGTGCTCCTGTAAGCTGGAAGATGAAATAAGAAAAGAATTGAGCCATCTCAGGTCCGTTGAATGTACCTCAAAAACGATGACTACTAAGGAGACTGAAAGATAGACGATAAGCGTAAATTCGATGGAGGTCGTCGAACTGCGGGGTGCAAAAAACTTACTGGTCATTCTAGTAACCCCGCCTAACATCGCCGAAGCACCCAACACCGCATAAAATCCAGGAGATATGCATCTCTCAGATGGATCGGGAGGACATGATAAAAAAATCCACGCTCTCGGGTATGCACGGTATAAGCCTTGACTAGATTATAGTTCAACGTGCATAACACTTGTTCTGCTCAAGAGACATACGTAAGTAGACCGACTGCACGGCCTATGCAAGCACCAATGGCAATTGTAGGCAAGAATATACCTGCAGGTATCTGGTCGATGTGATGAATAAGAATAAACGTTAACATATGCGCCATCCTTACCGCCATACCGAAAGTCCAAGCAGTAAGCCCGATCTTGATGGCCGCAGTCAACATCAGCAGAAACACATTCTCCCACATGGCGGTCGGACTCAAGGAAAAGTTTTGTGAGTAGAAGTACGCCCGTCAGCCTTAAAATACCTACTTGCAGAGGCCATGGTAATCGGCCTTTTTTGGATCGCACTCTTGGAAAAGATTCGCAACTAGCTCTGAGGATTGGACTCTGCGAGCCGTATAGATATTGTTAGGGAAGATATTGGGATAGTAGAGCGACTCGCCTGGAAAAGACGACCTAATAACAGCTCTTCGATGTTGAAGTGGCAACTTCCAAGGGAACAAGACTCACGAGATAACTCATAGCGGCAGTGATAGCGCTGACACTTATGACCTCTGAAACAGGCCAACTCTCGAGGAGGCTATGGCGACGAAACAAAGCAATTTCGACATTCAATTTGATCAATATGGATCCTAATATACCCTAAATGACGGATTAAAATCGTGAGAATTGAGTTCAATTCAAACATACGCCGACTACTCCGAGAACCAAGAAGGGAATCTGGTATTCGATTAGTAATGAGATTCGAGACGAAACGGAAGAATGCCCACAAGCTCAAAAGCACGCCAGACATCGATGGCATTATTGACCTACTGAAGTCTGAGCGCACACAAAAAATACTTGCATGGGTTATACCTGGAAAAGCACAAGTTTCGCAGTCCCAAATGGGTTGATCCATTGTAGTGAGACGGCTGCAACGGCAGAGGCCACGAAGGCTTTCCACATAACATCGGTCTCACTTGCAAACGTATCCAGCTCTGTGTACATAAATAGGGATCCAAGTAACATAGGTTGTAACCTACCTTCGAGACCAAATAATACACCCCCGAGTGGGCTGCCGAAAGCGACTGAAACTCCTGCAGCCGCAGCAGCGGCTAGTAACTTTCGCTTCTGGACTTTATTTATAGCAAGCTGGTAAGGCACCGTGCCGTAATATGTCAGGAGAATCAGACTTGTCTTACCTTCGTTTTGCTTGAATTGCTTGAAGAACTGGGAAAGCCCAAATGCTATGCAGCAAGCTACGTGAACAAGAGGTCCCTGCGCATATCCAGTGAGGATATAATAAACCAACAGAATACGTGAACGCCGACCTCCTTCCCCAAAGAGAGCCCTGAGGCAACTGCCAGAGCCAACCCAAGGGCTTTGATGAGTAGTGTCCACGGCGAAAGGAAGGAGTCAAAGACATAGCCTCCCAAGATCTTGAGGAATTGTTCAACCTCAGCATCATCAATTATTGGTAACCGCGTACTGCTTTTATTTCTGGGACTATTGGACAAGTGAGGAAATTTTATAAGAGGAAGAAAAAAAATGCTCACTTCCTGTATGGAAAGCGCTAAGGAATGGTTCAATTCTCAAGTGAGAGAGGGTCGTAGGCAATTTACATACTAAGGGGCGTAATTTTCAACGAGAGAAGCAGCACTGCCAGCAAAGGCAACCTATTTCCAAATGACCTCAAGAATCACTTCAAATTCATCACAGCACTCACGGCAAGAACGACATATATAAAGCACTGTAATAGCGACTGGCCAAATATTGATCGTATATGAAGATAGTCGCTCCATGTAAGCCAGTCTGTACATTTGTCGCCAGCTGAGCATAGGTTAATGGTATATATGCTACGCCTGGAAAGAAAGAAAGGTAAACGCACGGTCTATGCCACTACAGCACGCCACTTGGTTATAAAAGAATCCATACGAGCAATGTCCTTCGCGTAAATCTCCAAGCCTGTGTGATAGGATTGGTGTTCATTCGCATGGTATTACGAGTATTACATCAATATAGATATTTACCATTTCACCAACACGTCTAGCCAGGCTCCAGTGATCCCAATACCCAAACCAGCTGCAATGACTACAAACCACATGCGCGATGATTCTAGTAGAGGAAGTAAGATTCCTCGAGGACCAGTCACCGCCCTCATTGCGTGGGTCCTTTCGCGTTCTAGAGCTTGTTCGTGTAGCCAATCTATGGAACTACCCTCTTCATACTTGTAAGCAAGTGTCGCATTATTTGATTCTAGTTGACCATTTTCTGGGAGTTCATAGAGTTCCTCTTCGTACACTTGTCGAGGCTGTAGCACTGCTGCAGAAGACATCTGAAGTTGGATATATGGCTTGGCTCGATTACATCAGTCTCTTTGTTACTACTGCAAGCCGGTGGCAAACAAATATCCTGCCATCTTTGCTTTCGACCAGATTCATGTCGCAGACCAATCAAACAGACACGGTCGTCTTTTCTTCAACGCCCAAGGCTGATGGTCATACTTCTGTATCATCTGTCTTACTTAGTCCTTTGAATGAACTCCAAGCCCTTTCGCATACCCTTTTTCTCTCTCTATCGCCGGCGCAAACCAAGCCACCTCCTGCTCCTCCGCTATCCGCATTTTTGGCTTGTGACGAGGCGCTTGCCTCTGCAATCAAAGTTGCGCGTCAGCATCAGATCAAACAGAGAAAAATAGATGCTCTAGAAAAAGAGGTCCTTGAGCTTGAGGCACAATGGCGAGATGTAATATCAGCTCTGGAAAGCAGCAAGCGAGAACTAGAGGAAATGATCGAAGAGGGCGAGGCTAGGATAAAGGCCATTGATGAAGCCAAAAAAGGTCTTTGCTGTACTTCTGAACCTGTGATAGAAATTGTCCTTAGCTCATTTCCACTAGCCGCCATACCTTACCCTGAGCTGCTGGCCTATGCTCAAAGTATCAGTGCCTTTACATCCGCGCCACCAAACATGCCCGATCTCAGCCTTCCTGGACAGCCGCCTCCCCCATTATTCTTCCCACCTTTTCCCAACGAAGAAAAGATGCGTCGCGGTCGTCTCAATGCAGAAGCACCGCTGGGATTACTCGGAGAAACACACTCAGTCGGACGGCGTGAGATGGAAATTGCTATATCATATATTTTCATTCCCTCAATGACCTTTTAACAGCTCCTACCGTTTCACCAAAGGCTGCGGAAGCAGACCACCATCGCGGTCCCAGCATTTATCGACAGGATCTGCGCGGACCGCAACCACAATTCTTCGATTTAGATTTGGATCTGAATCCAGACCTGTGATATCCCGGATGACCATGTTCCAAATCTTATCATTCAGTGGCCACGAGATGATGTGGTGGGTGTCACATATTCCCTTCTAACGACTGACTAAAGATAACTATACTATACATATTTGGCAGAAAGGAGCAAGCGGCGTCCCAAACACCTATAATTCATAAAATACTAACTAAGCATCCTTCGCCGCATTCAGTTTCAGTTGTCTTATCCGGGTGGCGATACCTCCACTGATAGCCATCGTGGGCTTTTTGGCAGGCTTTGTAGTATCTTGACAGGATTTTCCGATAAGCGAATCAGCATAGGTATCCAATTGCGCTCTAAAGCCCTGATTTGGACCAATGACTCCTCGTTTCGCCTGCATATGTTTGAGCGCTTCTGAGGCCCGCATATTGGAAGACGCCATGAGATATGCACAAACGACTGTTGCACTGCGGCTTATGCCTTGCCAACAGTGGACCTATGATTGTGTGTCTTCGATCAGAATCGGAAGAGAAGGACGCGGTTATTACTTGCACTTACTAGGATTTTGTTATCTTCGTGAGCTGCTAATGCTGCAATAATATACTCTGTAGTTTTTGGCAGATGAGATAGTATGTCGACGTCTTGCCCGTCCCTTAGCCAGATGTGTAGTCGGCGGTCAATTGGTATCACATCATCTGGGATATTTGGGTCTTTGTCCAGAACTGAAATGACGTGTGTAATTCCAAGTCGAGAAAGTTCGTTAGGGTCGCGTGCCGTAAAAACGTCAGAGAGATAGACTCTTGGAACGATGAGGCTAGCAGTGCGCCCGAATCGTACGCCTCGCTGACGATCCTTGTCCTCAGGAATCACTGAGTTAAGGGCCTTTTGCCAACTTGGGGACGGGAAAGCTAACATGAGCGTAGGTAGGCTAAAGCCCTAAGGGGCCTGATCGCTGGTCCTTTATATAAGAAACCAAAGGACGCAGCAACCGTGACTGGCCGCCACAGTGCCACTTCAAGTCCCCCCTGTCCGGCTATGCCCCGATCACCTCCTTCGCTCAAAAAACGCAGCCAACGAAGCGCTGAACTACTCATCCAAGTCTCAATCCTATCGATCATTGGGTAGGTGCGGTTGCTTGGAAGTTACTAGCATCATCGCTCAAACCGACTCTTCAGTTATGGCTGGTACATCGCAACGTTTCACATTGGGCGTAAGTGGGACTTCAAATACAGCTCCTGGGCTGTATATAATGATATCAATCTTCTTCAGTGGGTTGGCTCGTCCGTCGTCGCGCTTTGTGGCTGTTAGGTGGTGAGTCTACGCCAGGCTGTCCAGTGTAATATTCAACATAATTTGATTTGGTATTTTAGGCACATATGTTATGGCTGTGAACATGCTGCTCTTTAGTGTCACCGTACTTTACCTGTACCTGTGCTCTGGTCGCGCAAGTCACAGCATCCCCCATCTGCCCGTTCCAGACAAAAATACTTTGACAGAGCCGTACGAGTGCATCAGTTCTGATGGTGACCTAGCAATATGTCTCAAAGATAGTTGCCGTAGTTCTTGGAAACCTCCAACAACGCGTCATTGCTCAACTTGCGGCGTATGTCGTGTAGGATTCGATCATCATTGTCCATGGGTGCGTCTTATCTTCAGTCGCCCCTATATGTGCGGCCCCCTGACCTCAAGACAGCTCGGAAATTGTGTGACCAGATCCCGCCTCAAGGCATTCTTGAGCCTTCTATGTGCGACCTGTGCTACTGTCGTCGTCAGCGTTGCGCCTATTGCAAACGTCCTCTTGAAGCATGTTCTTTTAGCCTATAGAGTTTCGAGGAATGACCCTTGGGCTACGCAAAATTGGTGGAACTGGTTTGGCTCATGGATATTCTGTGGAGGGCCTTTTGGGAGGTGGATCTGGGGTACGGTTTTGGGTTTCAGGATTCTGAAAGCCGACAGGAGCAGCCATTACTACGACCTTCCAGGGACTTTGGTGGAGCGACCTCATCTTAGACTATTTGCCTTAGTCCTACCCGCCGTTTTACTGTCTACATTTTCATTGGTGTGCTATCTCCTTCATTGTTGCCTTCAAGACACTCAATCATATAGGTTTTGACATTGACGACAGTGAGATCTTTGCTGCTAGGTGCCAGCTTTCTGGAGTTGTCGACTTTCCAAACCGTAAAAAACCGTAGCAACTCCCGTACTCCGTCCAACCGATTTGTCTGTATCCCTTCAGCAAGCGACAAAGAAAACACGAAACTGAAAGGGGGTGTTTATCCGATCCACTTGAATGAAAGGCTATACGATCAAGGAAAGAGACGAAACTGGCAAATATTTCTTGACATGTCTCTTTTCACAGAGGACAGGTTAGTCAAACATAAGCCGAACTTCCCTCTCAAACCCTGATTTTTGAAATGCAAGGGTTACATACACATGGCCAAAGCTCAATCCCATGGTCCTCAAACGAGTTCGGATGTTGGATTCAGCTGCAGCTGTAAAAAACGACATTGGTGGAATCCAAATGCACTAATCTCAAGGCGCCGTTCCTTGGTAGTTCTCGACGTTAATAACACGTCGTTGAATGGCCTCAACACCTTACCCTTGTTACCACACCCTGTGGCTGGCCAATTACCTGCGGTCTCCCCACTGAGACATGCTCCGTTAAACAGTGAGCCGCCGTCGCTTCCTGACCACTGGCTGCAGGACACTTCTGTGAACGTGCCAATCAATGCGCCGTGTCCCGATGGGAAGAAAGCGCTCGCTCCGCCAGTATCTTGACAAATATCAAAACTTTACGTTCTTTCATCATCATTTCTGGCTGTCGGTCACGTCAGCACGGACTCACTGGAATGGTTGGCCGTGCTGGTTGTTTCGATTGCTCGTAGTTTGTCCGCACCATTCCTAACTTTTGGTAAGGTATCATGGTCAGGATTGTTGAAGTAAGCGACTCACGACGTTTCCGTTTACGGGACTCCAATCCGACCATGAGTTTACGTGCATCACCGTAAAGACGGATTACACACCACAAATCGGTCACTTTGACGACAATAGAGTGGAAAGGACCCGGGAAAGACGGTGAAAATGGATCTGACGTGCCAGTCACGGCAAAACAACGGCCGCACGCATCGCCCGCCCCTAGGCCTGGTGCAGAGCCGAAAGCCAGTTGGTTTACCGCTGCGGTGAAACCTGTGGCAGTCTTTCCACAGGCTAAAGGTTCACAATCAGCTTATTGGTTGAGCCTTTGAAAAAGATCTGGCAAACCTGGCCGGTTGCAACCAGTGTACATGGTGAACGAGGCTGTTCCTGATGGATTCTGAATATATCCACCAGCTGCACGGCTTTGAAGGACTGCTGCGGTCACGCCCGAAATAAACGCTAGAATGATTAAAGGAGTCATCTTCGAAGGAACCTTGTCCAACACAGATTTCGACCCTTATAACGTCTCTTCGCCATAATCTCGGTGCGCTGACCATCTATTGAGAAATGAAGGCATGACTTGAATACCCAGAGAAGCGCCATGGTTTCTCCTTTCTTCCCATAGTTTCCTACAACTCGGTCTTGATGTTAAAAGTGTCTATGCGGCAAATCACATGCGCCCAATAGCGATTGGCTTTATGGAGTTCGTGCGAATTACATTCGAATCCTACGAACAAGTTACTTAGTATGACCATTACTGGTGTGGTGATAGCTTGAGCTTGTATGTCTTGATAGCCTTCAAGCATCTTGCACCTCAGATCCCTCTACAAATACCCAGGTAGCACATTAATGGCTATCCTTTCTCGCACACGTCTTTTGCCGAGCAATGTCTCCCACCTGACTCACAAACCACTTTCTATACTTGACAACACTGTCTTAAATTTTTCCCCTGCCGCCGCTGTATGGTTTTTCGAGGTCGCACCCTCAATCGATCAACTCATCGCCAGCCTCAAGGAGACGTTGGACTCGTATCCACAGTGGTGTGGCCAACTTGAGTGGGCACCATACAAGCCCGATGGAGATCACACTGAACGCTACCGGCGTCTGATGCTCTCATATGGTGCATCGAGCGATCCTGGTGTCGAGCTTATTCTTGCTAACAGTCCCCGCAACACTCCCATCTTGGCCGGTGGGGGTGCCTTGCGCGGATACTTGAACGTTGACGCTGCCTTTTTCGACGACTTCCTAGACACGACAGCCTGCTTAGCGATGCATGACGGCGTGAACTACGCCGGATTGCCTTGCACGATCGTACAGATAACCAGTTTGGCAGACGGAGGTCTGACCATCGCAGTAAAGCTCGCGCACCCTCTTGCCGATGCACAGTCCGTGCTTCGGTTCGTACATGACTGGGAATCCGTCAATCGAGCAATAAAAGTAGGCATCACACCTCCTAAGCTCACTCCGGTATTCGATCCGTCGTCGCTGGATCGCTTAGCTGCCGGCGATATTGATGCTCCCGATCCCGATCCCGCTTTTGTTCAAGTGGCACGCTCCTTGCCATTACATAGATACGATTGGTGGGCGTCTGCAAGTGGGTGTCCTCCCGCCTTCATCCAGACAACGCAGATCCCATCCGAGCTTGACCCGAAGGTGAGGAATCATATGGGAAATCCGTTACCTTGGGACGAGTGGGACGTCGCTGCACCCACATCTCGCTATTTGCTTGAATTTACCGCCACAGAACTCCATGCTATGTGGGAAGAAGCTACCTCTTTCTCCCAGGTTAGCCACTTGGATGTTCTGTTGGCGCATGTGTGGAAACTCATAATCAGAGCGCGACAACTCGAAGGAGAGCAATATTTGGATGCCACATTCGGCTTCAGGAGCCGCCTCAGCCCGCCTTTACCGCCTTCCTTCCTCGGTTCACCACTTACTCTCGCGAAAGTGACAACAATAGTAGATGGGCTCGGATCGAGCCAAACGTTGGGCCAGCTGGCCGCGTCTATCCGCTCTTCACTGAGAATATTCGACTCGACGGCATTGTCAGCCCTTCTCCACGAGATGGCCTTTGAGATCAGCCCTCAGCGTCATTGGAATGCGTTCCTCGGTTCACGGCATACGCTCGTCACGTCTTGGCTTCAGCTGGGCATTCGCGATGTCGACTTTGGTACGGGTCCCCCTGTCTCGGTTGAAGCTGTTATGCCGATCTGTGATGGATGTGTTCAGGTGATGGAAGGTGTCTACCGCACCGAAGAAGGCGCACGGCGAGATCACTGGTACGATGGCACGGTCGTTGTATCACTTTGTTTGAAAAGCGATGTTATGGAGAGGTTCTTAGATGATCCGGACCTCAGGAAGTATCGGTCTTGAGGAATTTGACATAACTCGGGGAATTTGTGTGTGCTCTCACTCCAGCAAGCATCGAACGGTGGAGGCTGGATGTACTGAGTATAACTATGTGTAGATTATGGTGCAGAATGGACGGACAGCGGTCAGAATGTCATGGTCGCGGGCAAAGCCCGATGATAGCAGAGAAGAATTGCAAGGGACTAGCTGTCCCTACTCGTATTGATAGTCCTCAACTTGAACATACCTGGTAGTGAGAAGCTGAGCCAGTATAAGAATGTCCACTGAGAAGCCAAGAAATGGAATAATCATCTATTTCATTACAGAAGACTGTTACTTGGACTCTTCTTGGGCAGGGGTAGAGGTAGCACCATATTTTGCAGGGTCAGTCCCATGGTAAGGGTGATTTACCAGGTTAAACCTTAACAAGCGTCAGACATAGTGACCATCGGGTGACGGGATTAAACGTACATCGGAAATGCAGCTGGAATGATAGATGTCAGTGACTCGTCAGTGATGCAGAGAACGAGGCGCACAGAATTTTAGTTGTGAGAACTGTGAGTTCCTGTGAGCGGTGCCCTGGACCCACAATGGTTGCGGGGAATCCCCATAGAGTGATTTGCCCTCTGCTACTCGTTGCCTGAGTTCAGCCAGATCCATTTCCTCTTCCCGTTTGTTCTCTGACCATCCCCAAAAGCGTGCTAAGGGTAATGATTAACTTCACGCCGCCCAATGTATACTACGATATATTTCGCACCACTTGAGCGTTGATACGCAAGCAGGAAACCGCCACAAAAGCCGAGGAAGCCACCTAGACGAAGTGCGGTTCTCAAACTAGTTCTAACGGGGTCCGCTAGGTCTACAAAAACGTTGAAGGCATTGTTGAGAAAGAATACAAGGTTTTCGACGCACTCCAAAAATACAATGCACTGGGAAATGCGGCAGTCCCAGCAGCCCATACAGCGTAGTCAGACGATCTAAAGTATCTTACTACACGAGACGCATGGGGATCTGAATCGATGAGTGGATAAGGTGTTTCAATTTGGTGTTGCGGCATCGCGCTAGCTTGTGTGGTCAAGGCCGTTCACGGAAGGGTGGTTGGCCCAGTCACGTGCATTTGTTCACAATAAGCCTGCCCTTATTTCAGCGCTCCAGTCTTTGTGTAAGTGAACAAGTGAAAGAGCGCCCTGTGTCCCTCAAACTCGAGTACAGTAATGAGCGCAATCAGGACCTCATCGCACAGCAGGGCATCGCGCGCCAATCAGCTGCCCTACGCTAGGCCACTGCCAAAAAAATCTGTAAGAACCATATTCTAGTGCTAGTCCATCTAGTATTCAGTGGCTGATGCACCCCAGTCGTGGAGTATAACAGGTTTCCTGAGATACCTCAATCCGCTCCGCTCCCGATCTCCTGAGGAATTACCTCCCGACTCGTCAGATGAGTCGGATGTATCACAAGAATCAAGTTATTTACAGCAGTCTCCAGCTCTGTCTCTAAGTCAGCGTGGTCATCAAGTAGGTGTCTGACTAGTTTCTTGCTTCGCGACTTAGCTGACCCTTCGTTTAAGATGGCTCGAGATAGGCAACATCCAGTTACGCCGAGTCAACGACCTTCTCAAGCTTGTCGTTCACCGCCACACCCCTCCCACACCTCTTCCGTAGATCAGATAGAAACCGTCTCTGCTCATCTCAAGGAATCCTTGGGTTCTGAGGGTGTGGAAAAACTTGTCACACTCCTTCAGAAAGGTTCATCTGGTGAGTCTCTTTTGGTTTCTCGTATTGACTGAAGTGTTGATATGATACCCAGCGGAAGCTCCTGAACCTTTTAGGTTTTCCACTAGCCCTTCAACACCTGCTCGGGGCAACTCTCCTAATGGCTTTGGGTTTACCTTCGGTACCTCAGGCGCACAAACACCTACCACCTCCCCTCGTAAAACCCTTAACAAAAACCCTAACGGCGTCTACAGGTGGCAAGGAGGAGGAAGTGCGAAAACACCACGAACCAAAAATCGGTATTCTTCTCCTGCCTTTGGCTCCCCTCGTTCTACTCCTGGTCGTCTAATATTAGGGGACGCTCAACCTCGACCTGAAATGAAGGCAGATAGCAAACGCAGAAAAGTTGTTGACGGAACTGGCGATTCGTCTACAAGATCGGGCGGCTCAGTTCTCGAATTTCCGATGCGTTCTGCGGCTCCGGAACCTTCTCCTACGCGTGCGAGGCAAGCTATCCCCTTTCCATACACCGCTTCACCGGTCACCCCACGTACATCCAACGGCGTCTCACCCAATAGTAACCCTTTACCCTCCACTTCTCGTCTCCGCATCCCGCCCAAACCAACTGCACCATCTATTCCTTCCCCTCTGCGACAGGCATGGTCGAGCGCTTCACCCTCTTCTCAGCCCGATCAGCTTCCAGTTACGCCGCCACCCCCAAAGCAGACCAAGACTGCTAATTTCATGACTGAATTGATTAAAGAGGTTACTCCGCCCAAGCGGCCCGACCTAAGCAATCCATACCAGACTGCCAGCCCTGTCAAAAAAGCCAACGCCAAACCAAAGTCAAGATCCGGGAGAAGGAATAGAGCAACCGGCAAACCTACCGCCCCCATTTTGAAGGACAATCAAAGCAAAGGAGATGAACCTGAGCCGGAGAAAGTATATTCGCCTCAAGCTATAATCGAAGCAACGTTGCCGAAGGTTTGTCGTCGTTTCGTAAGGAACGACTGGGTATTGACAAGGTTCATCTTCAGGGAAGCAAACGGTCTCGACCGCCTAGTCATCTTGAGAAACCCTCGTCATTGGACCGAAAAACTTTACCTTTAGTTGAGGAGCAAGCGCTCATCGTAGACTCTAACAACGATCGCACTTCGTCGCAATCGAAGTCCCGCGCCGCGTATGTTGTGGAAGAAATCGATGAAGATGCCGAGGACCCAAAGCGTGCGAACAAGAAACCGAAGGCATTTTCGGAGCAAGTCAAGAAAACCAATGGCCAAGGTAGCACAACATCTCTAGGCGCTTCGGATATGGCCATTGAGGAGATCGAAGAGTTCAATGCTGACAACGCAGTTGAAAAGCCTCGATCTGTGATTTCCCCTCCTCCCCAGCCACCTTCTGGACCAAGCTTGACTAGCTTGCCCGCAAGACCAGCATTCCCTGGTTTGATGTCAAAGTCGACATCTATTCCAAAGGAGCCAAGCAAGCTGAGGTTCAGCTATCAACCAGAACACCCTGGTTCGCCTGCTCCTTCGCCTCCCTTATTACCTTTTGTACCTGTTGTCTCCCCCGCAGCAGCACATTCATCAGTACCCGAAAGTGATATCGGGGCTGTCGTTGAAGAACCTCAGAAGCCTCCTATACCCGCAAGACAGGCCGCATTGTCAGCTCCAAAGGACTCTCTACCGAGCTATACATTTTCTCATGTAGTTGATATGCTACCATCGAGCTCTTCTCAGCTTCAGACGCGTCAAGCTGTCGAATTGCTACCTAAATCTTCCCTTCCCACTTTTGACTTCAGCGACCAAGCGTTCGGAGCGTCTGCGGCATCCGCTCCTACGTCTATCTCCTCAACTACAAAAGCCTTTGATTGGGCCGCTGCGGGTGTGAAACCCCCTTTTACGTCGAACAGCGCCACGAATTGGACATGCTCAACCTGCATGCTCTTCAATTCAGTTTCAGCCACGGACAAGTGCACGATTTGTGATGCCCCTCGTCCCGACCTGGGCAAATCCGCTCCGATAGTGAAACCTTTTGACTGGGCCGCTGCCGGAGGAAAACCGCCTGCCACTGGAAGTGATGGAACAAGTTGGACATGCTCGACCTGCATGTTGTCTAACCCTGCATCGGCAAAAGACAAATGCACCATTTGCGATGCACCGCGGTAATGATATGTCATTTGGTAAATATTGAAATATCAACCCCTCACATTGATTCCTCGTGGAACCCAGGCCCCTTCTTGTGCATATATGTCTAATTGTTTATCATAGTACTACATATGTGTTAACAATATCACAGAAGGATTATGCCCTCGTCATGACTGATACATTACAACTGTCATTCATACGTTCGTACAGTTTGATGTGACCAACCGCTACAGGAATGTAAATGCTGCCGTTATGATTGTGGCACTTGTTTTGCGAAATCCAGTCGACGAGCAATTGAACGTATTTTTGATCGCTCATCAGGGGAAGAAAGTTTCCGTTTTGGACGGTTAGCTTTTACACCAGGTCCTGTTGAATTCATATCAACATTTCCATCGACTTCCTCCAGAGCACGACTGGATAGATGTGTTGTACATTTGGGTAATTTCGACGGATGTGTTGGGTATGGTATACCTGTGAAGTACGAATGAAAGAGTGCCTGGAAAATACTTTGAGCTTTGGTTCGAATTGGATTTGTAGAATTGGGACCTCTCTAGCCGATATCCGCTTTCGCGGCTCATAAACCAAACATTTACTGAGTAAATTAAGTGTGTCGGCGCTCCCTGCGGTAAATAGATCCCGCAGTGGGGTTTTCGGGAACTGGCCGACAGCAACATAGTCTGGAAGTTTTGTATGTCCCTTGAAAGATACAGAACTTGTAAATGATAAATGAATTGTGAAGATCTGTCTCGCTCCCTTACAGGCCATTCCTCTTCTGTCGGCGTACCCAATGCGCGGAATATTGTTTTTACCTGGTCCATATCGCTTTCACCAGGAAGATACGGCACCCGAAGCATTAATTCTGCCAATATTGTGCCAACAGACCAGATATCGACTGCTGAGCTATAATACCGGCTGCCGAAAAGCAGCTCGGGGGGACGGTACCAGCTACATCGAAAGATGAGTGAATTAATGTTGAATGACCTAACAACGGACATACCGAGTGATAACTTGACATGTCATTTTGTAGCCAGGATCTGCAAAGTCGCGAGCTAAACCAAAGTCGGCGAGTTTGAGCTGGCCATCAGATGCGACGAGAAGATTGTTTGGTTTAAGGTCCTGCACTGGCGGGTTAGCCTGTGCAGTATCTTTCATCACTGTTAGGTTACCCGATGAAGAATGAAATTTCGGTGACAAAACTCAAGGCCTCGAAACGTCATTGCCATCCAACTCTTGATGTCCGCTGGTAGAAACACAAGTGACTTGTCTTTAATGATCATCTCTAAATCTGAGTCAAGGAATTCCAGAACGAGGTTCAGATTTGTTTTCGTAGAAAAGACATCGAGTAGCTTGATTCTAGTGAATTAGCAGCAATGCGTAATTAGTTAGATACCCACTTCTATTATATTTTGATGATGCAATTCACGCAGGTACTTCACTTCCCTGATAGCAGACATATCCAAGCCATCCTTGAACTGCCCAACCTTTATCTTTTTTATAGCAACCTTTCGGCCAGTCGTAAGCTCTCTCCCTGTTATAGCAATCAAAATGTAGATAAACTAGCCAGATAGGAAGGCACCCACCTTGATAAACGACTGCGTATGTACCCTCGCCGACTTTCCGATCCTTAGCCCTTGAAGACAATCAGTAGACAAACGATCAGAGTACCTCGCACACATACCAACGCCTCTGGCGCTCGGTGTTGGCCTTTTCTACAGCGTCCATGTAGCTTGAGGCCAACGGAAGGAGGGACTGACAAATGACAGTTACATAAGACCTTATGACTTAATCGGCATATATGCTTCGTGATACAGAGCACAGAGTCCCTTCCAGCAGCTAGATCCAGCCAAATAATATTTCATTGTATCTGATCGCGTTCCCAGGCTTCAAGCTTCAAGCTTCACCAGCTCACCTCCGGGCACAAGCAGGCAGTCCTACTCTCCAGGCTTGCGTTTTGGTTCACGTGACCGTTCAAAGTCAAGTTCTCGATTTCTTGGACTTGAACCAACTACAGACATATCTGTTTTGGCCTTTCTGCGGGCTTTGTTTTCTTGATGCTTTCTTGTCTTACGAGCTAAATTGATTGGCTCTCTTTTTTTGGACCAGTTAATTATGCAACCCCGTACATTCTATGATATTCTTGAAATTTCTCGCACGGCGTCGACTGAAGAGGGTTCGTTTCTCCCTCGTCACAACCGGTTTCTTATGCGTTCTTAAGCCTGCTGCTAGTGCGCAAGGCTTATCGACGGAAGGCACTCGTGACGCACCCGGACAAACTAGATCAAGGTGCTACAGAGTTCGCTAGGCGTCGTGCTGAGAATCAATTCAATAAGGTATGTCAAATTGCGCGTAAACTCCATGGTTGTCTGAGATATGCGTCATAGATTCGTGAGGCCTTTGATGTCCTCGGGGACCCTTTGAAGCGTCAAGTATACCGTCTACAGCCTACGAAGTAACATCTTTCACTTACTATCTATCTATTAGCAATATGACACCTTCTTGGGTTCATCCAAGCCAAATACCTTCTCCTGGTCGGAGCAGTTGCAGAATTTCCTGAGAGAAAGAGAGGAGTGGGCGAAAAAACAGGAAGAACGGCATTTAGCGCGGATCGCAATACTCAAAGAGCAACTCGGCGTTCAGCATTTACCACGGAGGGAGGAGAGAGAAATTCCTGAAGAAGTGAGAGAAATTGTTGACGCGATCAACATGGCAATCGATGAGGCAAGGCCCGGCTGGCTAGAGAGGTTGCGCAAAGCCCAACAAGTGAGTTCATTCAGTAGAGTTGGCGTTACCAATTAGTTGTGATTGGTCATTCTAGTTCAAGGCAGAGCAAGAAGCTAGGCAGCGTGGTCAACGCGTTAATGTATAACAAGAATTTCGATATTGTGACTAGGTTAGATATTGCAAGATGCAAGCACACATGGACTACTCTTCATTGAAATACCACCCTGTTTCCTACTCTACCTCGAGAGTTTTCAGCCTACTCTTGGCGATGAGCCCTATGTCATGAATTGCCCGTTGCAGCTCCGACTTCCACTCGCTACCATTGACCCTTACTGTGCCGATAGTCGCTATATTTGGAGAGTCTGGCGAAAGGGAGTGTTCCAAGCCCAGTTTATTCTCCATCTCCTCAGCAATAAGATTTCGCGGTCTCCCATTTACAAAGGTAATATATCGTAGGCCTGGATATCTAGCCTCGTAACAAGCGTTCAGATGTGTCAAACGAGCTAGCACTTCTGGGGAAGTCAAGGCAACCCCAGGTTTGGCTGTTCCCTGCTCTTTTGCGCTGAGATTTGACAGGTTTCTCGTTTCGCCAATGCGTGGGTGTCCTGAGATGAACTGAGATTGAAGTGAATGGTCCCATTGTTTAACGATATCCAAGGCCTCGTCAATGAGCTGGGAATAGGACGATAACGGTGCGACCTTTGACAAGGCGATCCTGAGTTGGGGTTCAAGCTCTGAGACGAGAATTTGGGAGTGCTCAAAAAGGATTGATAAAGATTGCGATAAAGGCGAATTTGGCCCCGACACGTTGTTTGAGATGCTGGCAAGAGTGGGTAGGTGGGCGGCGGCCATCTGCAGCAGGAACTTGACCGAGGAACGGACTTAAAGGCATGATCGGCCCGATCACTCATCCGGCCCGATCGCTTCACTTTATGGTCGAGTGATTTATGATTCCTATGGTGACATTGGGAGCCTCAAATCCTCCTTCTACTGGTCTAACAACTCACCTATGTCCTCGCAACAATTCAACTTAAGATGGGGAGTCATCTCCACCGGAATGATTGCAGAACTTTTTGTAAAGGTGCGTTAATCCTTATACAAAAGGGGTGTTGATTCCGACGTCTAGGAAATCAAAAGGATTTATTGGTTGATCCAAAGACGTAAGTCTTTATGAGACCTTCTAGTCAGCTACATTCCAATTCTATCTTTAGTCGCGATACCCACGACGTTAAACACAAGATTGCTGCTGTTGCATCACGTTCAGTTGAAAAGGCTCGAGATTTCGTTGATAGGGTGATCAGTGGGGATAAATCTATACACGCATACGGTTCTTATGAGGAACTCTACGCAGACAAGGTGTGCGTCCAATGATCCCTACGACTGATCGCTGTTGACATTGGCAAATGTCAAGGATGTCGATGTCGTATACATCGGTAAGCCCCAGGTATTCTAGAAAGGCTTGAATCTGTGCTCACTGGAATTTGACGGAAGGAACGCCCCATACCATGCATTATGATAACGCACTCGATTCGATCAAAGCAGGAAAGCATGTCCTTTGTGAAAAGCCAGTCACATCCAATGCAGCAGAGCTGCGTTCTCTTTTAGCAGCTGCAAAAGAGCATAATGTTTTTTTCATGGAAGCCCTTTGGACCCGCTTCCAGCCCCTCAGTCTCGAAGTTAAGAAGATAATTGATGAAGGATCTCTCGGGTTACCCTTGGCCCTTCAGGCAGACCTGTCAATCGACTTTGATATCAACAGTGAGCTTGGCTACGCGTTGAAGTAAAGATTCTATTGAGCTCAATCAGCTTTTAAGACAAGCCGAAGACGCATAGGATCTTAAATCCTGATCTCGGTGGTGGCGCATTGCTGGACCTGTGAGCTCATCTTCTGTGGCATTTCGGATAAATATTCATTGCCATTGTATAGCGGGCCGTATCCTCTCTTCTGGGTAAGTTGCTACAGTTCTTCGTATCGTAATAACATCTAACATTCCTCCAAAGGCTATCTTAACGTTATACGAGCATCCGAAGAATAAGTTCTCTAACCCGTCTCGTGTCACAGGCTCAATGCTCAAGACCCCATTGACAAACGTCGACCGGAGCACGTCGTTCATAGTCGCGTTTGAAAAAGCCGAGCTAGCCGCTCAAGCGATTCTGAGTTGCGATATCAACGTACACACACAAAACCCTGGAGTTACTATCCGCTTTGAGCATGGCAATATCACCATCCCTCCAAGAATTTTCTGCCCAACAGAATTTACGGTCAAGCACACCGACAAAACGGGAAAAGTAGTCAAAGAGGAAAGGAAAGAATTCAAGTATCAAGGTATCGGGTATCACTTCCAAGCTGACGAAGTAGCACGATGCGTAAGAGACGGGAAGAAGGAGAGCTCTCTGTGGGGACACAATAAGAGCCTACTTGAGATGGACATTTTCGATCAGGTGGGGAACCAAACTTTCTTTCAGTCAATCATCGGTAATTGATTTATGTGCCTATCATGGATGTAGGTTCGTCTCCAAGGCGGTTATAAATTCCCTCCTGGTGTAGAGAGGGTTGTATGAACTAGTTATTGTTGATTTATTTTTGACTTGACAAATGTTTATAAATAAACGCGACCACGTGTTATTTCTGTACCAAGATCCTTGTTATCTCAGGCTACTCATTCCTGGAATCAAGTCAACGACTCCTCATGATTACTTCCAGCCACTGCGCCGTTACCTATTTCTGACTTCCTTTATAAAATCTTGAGCTTCGTAGGCGTGTCAGGCTCTAGCCATGGCGTCACCCACTCCATCGACAGCCTCTCAAGTACATTCATCATTTCAGCAGATGTGTACCATACTAACACAGTGGTCACCGTCAAACTAGCGCACAATTCGGTCCAAATGCGTTTTCTTTCCCATTGGTAGATGTACGAATGGAGATGAGTGCAAATTTTCTCATGATATCCAGCGCAATAAGTCACCTGGTATGTCATTGGAAGCTCAGTTATCCGCCTATCTGACACTCGAGCAGCTGTCGCACAGCACAAGAGAGAAAAAGCTGGTGGCAGATCTCATCGTGAACGCCCGTTAAACTTGAAATCTCCAGTCAAGGAGCATGTTAATCCACCCATAACCTCACCAAAGGCTTCATCTTCCAGTATTACTTCCGACCATCCGACAGTCGTAACCAAACTTCCCACTCATTCCAAAAGCAGTATTCGCTTATCTACGAATGCCTTCGAGCTGTTGGTCAGCGCGGACGATAACGTTCATAGTGAGAACAAATCGCAATCTGAGGAAGTTTGCCCCGCTCATGAAGAAGACTTCGAGATCAACACAAGTCAGAAGGTTGCTGATGCTAAGCTGGTGCTGGATAACTCATCTATCTCCGGATCAAGCGGGGACAACGTCCTTGACACTCCAGTTCCCGAAATCCCTAGCAGCACTACGCACGATTCTAATACAGAGACCAACCATTCATTCTTTGAATCAAGCGATCACGAAACCACTATATCTGGGGTCTCTGACAAACCGGACAACGGTATACAGTGGGAAGTTTCCACTTGTAATCCCAGAGATAACGACGCCCTTGTTTCCGGAACCCCTGATCCAGATAGCAATTCGTCTCTGGAGGATTCGATCTCTCACACAATTGATGGTGACACGCCTGTCTCTGGAATCCCTGGTCTACCCGAAAACACTGCGCGTTTGGAGGATTCCGTTTCTAAACCAAATGACAACGACACCCTTGCGGAAAACAGTGCGCATTCGGAGGTTATTGATACAAGGTTTGACCCTTTGCCGACCGTCGGATCAAGCGAGAGCAGGCATATTGTCGCTGAAGCCCTCGAAAAATTTGACAACAATGTAGGCCAGAAGGACTCTGCGGAAGTAGATCAATCACCGGTCTCCCGTCTGAGTGTGGATGACGCGTATTCCTTCAATATCCCTCACGAACCAGAACTTGAAGATGCATCTAGAACTGACCCGCCGTCAACTGGTGACGAAGAAGCCTCTCCCGCTGAAACATCGCATGGGCATGGTGGTACTGGCACTGGAGTGACGGAGCTTCCGGCCGAAGCAGTGGATGATGTATCCTTCTACAATCCGGAAGTAGATTCAGTCGAGGACCTTTTGAACGCTAAACTTTCAAACACATCGCCAAGTCCTAGTTCTGACGAAGACAACGCTAACCTTGACTATACACCGGATGACGACTATCAAGGGCTCCCATCATATCCCTATCCTATCGAATCCTTAGGTGAAATTGCCACGCCCCACTGGAGTGAACATGTGGATCCCTACGCGAATCTTATGATACCTTTTTGCAGGTTTTTGGCTCAGGGACGATGCACACAGGGTGATGCTTGCAGGTTTCGCCATTCATTATCTATCAATGAATTCTCTCTTCTATTCCATGACACCTTTCCCCCACTTTGGAAATTCGGCGGGACGAACGCTGAAGTGGGTGAAGCGAAAAAGGCTCTAGTATCTTCATTCCATGTCTGCAAGTTTTATCCGATGGGCAAATGTCGCAACGGTCAAGCTTGCCCTTACCTTCACATCCCCTCTACCGATCCTCTCGCAATCGCGCCTGAACAACGTCCAGAATTGTATGATGAACATCCGGAGGAAGATGGCGATTCCCAATTTGAACAACTGGAGCGTAGGAACCAGCCTTGTAAATATTACATGGATCCAGGGGGTTGTAGGAGAGGCGATAAATGCCACTTCAGTCACGACGCGTTCAATCACGGACAGGCACCTGAGCAGAGCTGGGAATCTCTTGAGAGAACGAGAGGTGAAGACCTAGAAAGCAATAGACAGGACCAAAAGGCCGGCCAGCGCAGCATGTGCAAATGGTTTCAGCAGGGCCATTGTCAATGGGGCGACAAGTGTAAATTTCTCCACGATCTATCCAGTACTGAAGAAGTTCATCCTGTCGAGAGTAATCAACGCAGACAAGATACGGAGGGGGATACAGGCAATGGTAATATGTATTCATCACAGGAGAATCTCAGATGGGCTGACGACGAGGACGAGTGGACAAGACAAGCGATGCCAGATGCAGAGAAGGATGATGCACGGCTGTTCGAGGGAACATCAGGTACTGGTTTGGACGAATATGTGGATGGGTGGGGTGCACAAGACACAATCGCTGAGAAAAACGTACGGGCATCAAAGGCAGGAACAATAAACAGCGCATTAGGAGAATCTATTGATAACAGGGCTGCAGCAAAGCCCGACGGTGCAGGACTTTGCGTTTCCGTTGATGACCACCGATGGGGAGAACATGTTGACGAGTGGGCTGCACAAGCGACACCTCACACAGACGACCAGGATCATACGCCAGCCCACGAAGAAACACAAACTTCCGGATGGGGGGAACATATCGACGAGTGGGCCGCTCAAGCGACATCTCACACGGACGACCAAGATAATGCGCCAACTTCAGAAGAAGCACAACTTTCTGGATGGGGAGAAGAACCTATTGATGAGTGGGCTGCACAAAAGTCATCAGAACCCGACATCGTGGACAAGGGGCGAGCATCAGGGGGTGTGCGAAGTTTCGAATGGGGGGAATACATTGACGAGTGGGCCACACAGGCGACACCTAACGCTGCCCACGAAAATAGGACACCAATATCGGAAGGAACACGAAGTTCTGATTGGAGAGAATCGGCTGTTGGGCGGGCCACGAATGAGGCTTCTGGGAATACTGGATGGAGAGACCGGACGGCAAGAGAGACAACTGGTCACAGACGATCGCAAGAGAATGGGTGGCCTAAACGAAATGACGGTGGAAATGATATATGCCAGTTTCATGCTCAGGGCCACTGCAGAAAAGGCGCCCAATGCAATCGTAGTCATGATTTGCCCAAGATCATTCATGCGGATAGAGACCTTGCTACCACCACTTTACCTGTGACTTCTTCACCCCTTTCAGAATCCTATCCCAATTCTCCAACCCCACCTCATGACGGACCTCAAACGGCCGTTTTGTCTAACACATCATCACCAGAACACTCGGCATCACCAGCCGCTTCAGCGGATGGTCACTGGGTTGACGATGTGCCCAATGACGAATCCGTACCTTGGGCTGTTCCATATAAACCTATATGCGACTTCTTTGCTCGAGGGCATTGTAAACTAGGAGATCGTTGCCAATTACGTCACGAGGAGGACCCCAGCCGTAGCATAGGCAACTCCGGGAACAAATCAGCAGATATGGAGGTAGAGATTGAAACGGCTCCCAAACCTGCAGAGAAAAAACTTTTGGAAGAAGCGATTACCGAGGATGAATCGTCCTCCGCAACAGGTGGATCTATCACAGAGGATCAACCAACGTCTGATGAGCAAAACGAGCAGGAAGAGGTATCTTCCCCGTCTCCTGATGATGGCGAAAAAACTTGGGAAGCAAAGTGGTCTGAAGAGCCTGCTGAACCATCAATACCATCAAAGATTCAAGCTCCTTGTAAAGCTTTCGGCCAAGGGTTTTGCGAACTCGGCGACGATTGCCCATATCAGCACATATCCGACCTTTTGGAAAGTCAGGAACAGAGTATAATCTCCACCGAGGTATATTTGCATATCTTCTCCGTCTTCTGCAATTTCAACCAACACCTTCCAGCCCAGTGACGAGGGAATGGCTGGACATGTTGACACAGCTCAGACTCATGCTACTGAACCTGAGCTCTTAGAGGAGGTGATATGCGATCAACGTTCGTGCTATTGCTAGACAGCTGACGGATTGTGATCTCAGGAACCCGAACTTCTGGTTGAAAGAGAGTTGTTCAACTGTACTGTCCGCTTTGGCCTCGATAACGGCTGCTCTCCGACGAGCGTTAGATCCGCGTCGGATGCATTCCAAGCCATCGTGTCTAACTTGCCGCCAGATATATCCTTCGCTGAGGTAGTGGAGCTTGCCGACATCGTGAACATTGGCACCCAGGATGATGATGTCGTACTCGAAGGAACTGATGCCATAATGAAGTTTGCTGAACCCTTGAGTGCGGTGAAGGCTGTCACAAAATTGCACGGGCAAACCTATGGCTCGCGCCCGCTGACTGCAAGGCTAGCAACAGAGACAGTCGCGTCGCCGTTAGATTGCAAAGCGGTCAAGATAGCTTGGCCTTCACCATCTCGCTCGGCTTGGGCCTATTATCCATCGGTCGCTATCGCCAAGGTGAACGAGAAGCGGCTCAACGGAACAATATTTCAGGGAAGGAAAATTAAAGCAGAACTTTACCGTGCTCGAAAAAGTGACGCATCATACGCAGTGAGAATCAGTGGTTTGCTAGTCAACGTGGATAGGCCCGCGTTCGAAGAGCTGGCGCAAGCCTTGGTAGTACATATGAATGCTGCAACGTACACTGACTGCCCCTTAAACAACATTTATGCGACTCTCGCTCGTGCAGCACGAGGTTCACTCGAGAGCTTCCATCGACTGCCATTGGATCCCACTCACCAAAAACATATGGCGTTCGCTCGCTTCTACACAGGCATTTCTAGTGTGATGAGCGAACATGGAAAACTATGTGATTTTCTTGGCGACGGGGAGGCACTCTCTTTGCAGAAAGTGTTCTACGCGAACTACAAGATTTCCCAGCGTAGGTTCCAAGCTGTAAACGTCGCCCTCGAGCAGCTACGCGAAGTGCATAAGGAGCACTGTCAAATGCGAATCTATGACGATGAGGAACCAGTTGATATCCACCTATACGCGGACGCAGAAAATCGTATCGCGTTCGGGAAGGCGAATCGTGGACTTCGAGACGTGCTAGAAGGCGAAGTATTCACACAAGAGGGTAAGCCCACACCAGTATGGGATGAATACTTCGACCTGTCAAGCAGCACCCGAGCAATCGAAAAAATCAACAACGATAAGTCTTTCTTCGTCAAAGTAGATCAACGAAGGCAAGTTATATACGTTCTGGGGGACAGACCGAGCCGCGAGCGGGCGAAGGGCACCCTAAGGAAACTGCTTGGCATGGTCCGAGCACAGCGGCACGTCCTACCACTTGACCTACGTTCACTTCGAGCTCTGGTCGACGGCGGATACGAATCTATGCAAAAGGAGTTAGGCGCCAATAAAGTATTGCTTGACGTGGCTGCCCCTCACCTCATTGTTAGGGGTGACGCAGACATGAAGAAAGCTAAAACCATGCTGGCTGCTTCCGCTACATCAGCCGAGACTCTGAATGACATCTCTAGGCCGGTTAACGGCGTGGGTGACAGGAGCGAGCCTAGCTGCCTCTGTCCCGTCTGCCGGCGCCCTCCTCGGGAACCCGTCAAGCTGTCATGTAAACATACCTACTGTACAGCATGCCTGCAATACGCACTGAGTTCCCTGACGCAAATCACGCCGCTGCGCTGCCTCGTCGGATGCGAAGAGTACATCCAATATTCTGTTATGCGTGACGTGCTGCCTATGGTATCTGAGGCGGAACTTCTGAGGAACGCATTTCTTGATCACGTACGCGCACGCCCCGACGAGTTTTTCTTTTGCCCTCTTCCTCATTGTCAGACGGTGTTCAGGCCGTTATCAATGGAGCGCCAGGGCGCGCCGGCTATAGTGTACGTGTGCCCGGGGTGCTCGACAAAAGTTTGTGCCACTTGTCGGTCGGAGTACCACGAGGGGTGGGATTGTAATGCCCAGCCGGAAGCTGATTTGGATTCTTTTACTACTACCACGGACGACTAGCATAATTTTCACGATGCACTACTCATGTCAATATTCTGTAGCAAATCTCTCAATTACTAAGATTGTTCGCTAAGATAAATTTCCGATCTAAGTAGGATGCATGGGGATGGTGGGGGGTAGAACTTCTGGATGGTAGGTGACGGAGAGGAGGAAGACTAGAATAACCAAAATCCTGCAAATTCAACCAAACAAGAGTCCTCTATGCGTTTACTTGCCACCGGTTGTACCAAGACCGAAGGCACTCTTGAACGAGTCGTAGATCCACCATTGGAAACCGGTAAGGGTACCTATAGCGGTGTTAGTCGCTCATATTACGAATAAAGAAAAAAAGTCAACGTACCAATCATGATCACACGGGTACCAAGACCCTTCGTAGCCAAGGTCGCAATACCAGTCTCACTAGCGATTGTGCCAGCGCTCTTTCCTTTGTTCTCAGCCTTGCCTAGGAGGGAAACGAGAGAGTCGGCAGGATGCGATACGATAGCGCAGACAACGCCAGCAAGGTAACCAGAAGCGAAAGTGACACCGAGTTGAGTGCCCTTGCCGTACGTTTCCTTGGGTTCGGTGAAGACGTGGGTATAGAAGAGCTGGACGATCTTTTCAAAGAAGAAGAATTTGGCCATAGTGTAGGGAATCTAATAGAAACGTATGAGCATTGCAGTTAGTTGTATTTAGCAGAGTCGGTTCGAATCCTACCTGTCGTGACCAGAGTGGGACGAGCGAACCAAATGGGTAGCGCGTCTCAATCTTTGTACGCTTCATCTCTTTGAGAGCCATACCAAATGCGGTTGGGAAGGTACCAGTGGGACTTGTTTGAATCTTGACTTTGGTCATCTCAAGAGGACAGAGTGCGATATCGGCGAAAACCTCCGCAGATGCAGAAGCGGTCAACCAAATGGCGGGCTTGTATTTGTTTGAAGCATCCTCTCCGGCGATGTTGGAGTAAAGGTCTTTAAAGACTTCGTAGAAGCCATACTTGCACATGCCCTGCAGCGAGTAACCGACCAAGGTAGGCCCAAAACCTTTCCAGACACCTCTGCTGCCCTCTTCTTTGACGAGAAGTTTGATAGAGGGGAATAGCCCTTGGTATTTCAACGGACTGACCTGATGTCAAGATATGTGAGTTGTGAGATGGAGATAAGGAAGTGGTGAACTGACCTGCATGTTACATTTGGCAACGTCCAGAGGAGTGATACCAGCATGTGTAACTCCACAAGCAAGTGCACCACCGAGCATGCATTTTGAATAATATGATGTATCGTGAGGGATAGGTCCCGCGAACCTGTTTTATATCGATAGTCAGCGTCCAGCTCATAAGAATTAAGAAAGCGATGATGACGACCTTGAGTCCCACTTGGGAGTGATGCTGGTCATTTTTTTAAATTAAAAGTCTAATTGAAAATCTAGGAGGAGGAGTCCCAAGGACAAGAGAGAGATGAAAGGATAGAAACGGATGGAAACGCGGACTTGCAAGAAAAAAGGACAGACAAGTCCGTTGCTGGCGGTCTGACCCGGAATTGACCGACCCAAACTCAATCACGGGATCCGGCTAAAGAGATAATTTTGTTTCTGCCGACGACGACGACAAACTGCGAACGACAAAGGACGACGACGACAACGGCGACGGCGGCGACGGCGACAGCTCGGCCATCGATAATATCTTGTTGGCTATTCGCTTTGTTTACTTCGTGAGGGAACCCGATCTTCAGATGTGAAGCCGGTTGCACGATTCTCCTTACGTGTGTTTGTCACCCAATCCTTATAAAAACCTAGACACAGAGCAAAATCATCTGCCCCCACTCTCTCACCCGCCAATGGTCACCACAACAGTATCTCCTATCCTTCCACAAACCAATGGCCTCTCCAATCTAAAGCGACCTGCCCCAGTTGCTATCACAGATCTTCCGCCGAGAACTGCTTTTGCTTTCGACTCAATGGAAGAAGCTCTCGTAGCTTTTGCAGCAGGCGACTTTCTTGTGGTTATGGATGATGAGAATAGGGAAAATGAAGGAGACCTCATTATCGCAGCCTCCCATTGCACAACCGAGCAAATGGCTTGGATGATCAAGCATACTAGGTACATCCGCCTTCTCATCACCCTTCTTTCCTATCAGTCACATGAATTACGCCACGAACAGCGGATACATCTGCATCGGTCTTCCAGGCGAGCGTCTCGACCAACTTAACATTCCCATGATGGTTCCAGATAATCAAGACCGTCTTCGGACTGCATACACCGTCACCGTTGATTACAAGCATGGTACGTTGTCTCCGGAGATCTGCCTGTCACCTCTGCTCATCATCCGGCACTAGGTACCACCACTGGTATCTCCGCTGCTGACCGCTCCACCACGGTGCGCGCCCTCGCAAGCCCCACTGCAGTCCCCGAAGATTTTACTCGTCCTGGCCACATGGTTCCCCTGCGCGCCCGCACAGGGGGTGTACTTACAAGAAGAGGACACACAGAGAGTGCCGTGGACCTCTGTGCCTTGACCGGCTTGCCCAAAGCTGGGGTGTTGTGCGAGTTGGTCAATGATGACCCCCGTGGTACGATGGCAAGGAGAGATGATTGCAGGGCATTTGCCGACCGGTGGGGTCTGAAAATGATCAGTGTGCAGATGATAGTTGACTGGGTGAAAACGCACCCATTACTCAAATAATGAGACGAAAGCTGGGGAGACTTCTACTCGACCCTATACTATTAGCTCACGAGCTACAATAGACAGGCTACGATCTGGAGGCGATCATCAAAACTTTTCTTGACAATAACACCTTTCCCATCTAGGGATAACTCTTACGTATCAATACCTAGGCTTCGCACATGGTCTATTGTATACTTTTCTTGAATCTGTATCATTATAGTATATCAATTACACGACGGTTGTAGATATCCCATTTAGAGCCCAAGCCGCTCATTGATTATGAATGAGTGCTCAGTGGCAACTGTTATTGATGGGACTGGCCCATTGAATCGTATTGGGGCAGTACGACACGATCCTAAACTTTCCTCGTTATATACTGAGCGCACTCTCACAAGTAACCGGCTCGTAAAGATAGCGGAGAAGGCAAAAGAAATCGGCGCTGCCACCTCATTAAGGACGACCTGTCAACCAGAACCAATGCGTCATTGATATTGGACAGCTAACCAGTTCCGCGTACCTCTGCTTGCGTCCAAACAATCATATTGACGAGATAGGCTGAAATGACGCTGTGACAAACTTTGTGAACTCTCGTCGTGAGCTCGAGAGGGAGAGATAAACTTGCATGAGAAAATACACCACGGAATCCTGTGTAAGCTGCTTCATCAACGGATTTGCATAGGCGCCGCGGTATTCCCAAGCCTTCACGAGTACAAACCCGAGGAGGATTGCATCGATCCCGAGAAGGATTGCGTACCAAAACAGCGCGAACCAATTTTGGCCGGGAAGTTGCTTTGTAGAACATATGTATATGCCACTGATCGGCTCATTCATGGCTATTATTATGTCGAAAATCGTGAGATGAATCCTGTTCCAGACACAGGCGCATATAACTCACCCGTAAATCGAGTCATTCCGTATGCAAACATAATCGTCTCTACAGCAGCCATAAAAATCTAGATAGTGTGGTACAGAACCAGCTTAATAGACTGGAGTTCGTGAGATGAAAACACAATTACGAAAGGGATCAATAGTTTGCGATTACTGCCATACATTGCATAAATCCGGAGTGCAAGAATAACTGTTGGGAATGTGATAAGATTTGTGCCGGAGTAATCATCGAAATGAGGTACCATGCGCTAGAGAAAAGAGGATCGCGATTCCAACGGTTTGCCAGTAAAAGTATCCCTTGCCTGATATCCCCAGGATGAGCATACTTGTAACATACCTATACGTTCAAACAGAACATACATCTGTTCAAAAATGAGCGCGCACCGGTGAGACTGAGTAATTCACAAAGCGAAGAGAAAGAACAAACAACTATCATTGAAGTAGTCAGTTATCTCATAAGAGATTAAGCAAAGAATGAAACACATACATCAAACGAAGGTTCGCTCTGCAGGAATACTAAGACACATCAAGTTTAGATGTCAGCCTACGAGAACGCAGACTAGTTACGTACCAGTGACCGTCGAACTAGCCAGGATCAGAAATGGAGATAGTAGGTGACGATACATAGCACTAAGACTTACGCCACCAAGATTAGACTGAAGTATCTGTTCTGTTCAGGTTGATTCTGGATAAGTTCTCCGCGCGCTGATTCTAGACTGTAGTACGGTACTCACCCACAGATACAAAAACTTGGCCAAGACCCAACGTTTCCTCTAACAGCAGACCAGCCATCAGAAAGATATCATTTCTGCATTGAAGATTTCAACCTACCCAAAAGAACTCTATCTAGAATTAGTCCAGATTAAATGAATAGTAGTTCAAGGAATGTAACCGATTCGTATTTACGTACTTCGTTTCCGTATTGAAGAACTAAGGGAAAGAGATGATCAACTTCCAGGGGAAAGAATTTGTTGAATAATCACAATGCTCGTAGATCAGAAGAGTCGCAGCTGCCACTGTCAAACATATAACGGCGGATCACACAGGAACAAGGTGGTATTTAACTGACCATGAGTGTAACGAACTAACCACGCTTGTTCATGTTTATCGGCATTCATGAAATGAACCACGACAAGTCGGAATGAGTACGACTCCCGAGAACAGGACTTGAGGGTAAAGAGGGCACTTGAACCTAAGCTTATAGCAGAAAACGGCTCTTATACAGCTTTCCCGTCCTCATGGGTCGGCTTTCTTACGTTAAACTGCCAAGTGGCGGCGGCGAAAAATACTACCGAGATCCTTGCCATGCGCCGTTCTCCCCGCAGATTTGGATAGCAAACAAAGTAATCCAGTACTGAATACATACAGCAATACAGCAAGTACAGCAGAGGGATGTGAAGGTGGTGATTGATTTGTCAGTTCCGTGTTCATTGCGTCATACCATCCCTCGATCAGTCGATCATTCTATACTCGCACACTGGAATAGCTTGGTGCAATGACGGGTAGGCAATAATCATAACTACTTAGTACCAGTATAATTCTGTGTTTCGTTTTCCATTTTATGGGAACAAGCCGGCCCAATTAGCGTCGAAAATAGGCCGAGGAATCCTTGACGTTCATTCTTACACATAAAGAGCTCAGGCAGCGCCCAATGACAATATTTACAAAGATGGGTCCTTCAATTACATAAAATATTATACAGGGATGACATGCAGGGGAAGCTACTTACAACAACCAGTGTCTGATGCTTTTCTCGTGATCATGTATAAAATTACACAACTGCTGTGAATACCCCTTTCAGAGTCCAAGTCGTTCGTTAAACACTGATGAATACTCGGTCTTAACATGCGTCGTGTCGTTGAGAAGCCACGACATGCGATTAGAAGACACTGGCCGAGGGCCGCTGAATCGTATCGGGACAGTGTAATTTGGTGCCAAGGTTTCTTCGTAATATGCGGAACGTACTCTTACGAGTAGCCGGTTGGCAAAAATGGCGGAAAAAGCGAAAGAAAGCGACGCGGCCACCTCATTGAGCACAACCTGTCAATAGGACTTAGCACCCTTCCAGTGTAAGACAAAAAACGTCAATCTAGCGGATACGTACCTCAGCTTGTGTCCATATAATCATGTTTACCAAATAAGCCAGAAAGATCCTAATGGTACTGTAACCTCTCATCTTGCAAAGTGAACAAGAAAATGTGAACTTGCATTAAAAAATAAATCACAGAATCCCGGGTCAGTTGCCTCATCGTTGGATTCACATGAGCCCCACGATATTGCCAAGCCTTCAGAAGCGCAAAGCCCAAGAGGATCGTGTCTATTGCTAGAAGTATCCCATACCAGAATAGTGAAAACCATTCCTGGCCTGGAGGCTGTCTCGAGGAACATATGTAAACGCCTTCGACGGGTTCATTGATAGCTGATCATATCGTACTCTGAGACGAGACATATTTGAACAAGCGCATATCATAACGTACTCTCGAATTGAGTTATTCCATAGGCAAAGATGGCTATCTCAGCCAAAGCCATCGCGGTCTGAATGAGCGATTACATTCTAGTCAGCTAGATAGTCGTCACGGAGTGATGGAAGTGCGATTACAAAAGGGATCAATAGTTTCCGATTGCTGCCGTACATTGCATAGATGCGGAGCGCGAGAATGGCTGTTCATGGTTCCGATCAACGCACTGTATCGTAAGCAGGATTGAATGAAATAACCGTGTGCTAGTAGAAAAAGCATTGCCGTGCCAACGCACTGCCAATGAAAGTATACTTTACCTAATGAAATTGAATGAGCTCATCTAGGTTCCGAATATTGAAAACATACATCTGTTTGATTAGCGTAGGCCAATGAGACTGGGTAAGCCCAGCTTGTGGAGGTACGAGATACGACTAACAGCTATTGTATCGAGGTACAAGTCAGTCAAACGTCAGACGCATTAGGCGAGGAACAAAGCACGAACTTCAAACGAGGGTTCGGTAAGCAGAAAAACTAAAAGTTTGGTTCATCAGAGAGCAAAATTTTCGGAAAAACTCAAAGAAATACGTGCCAACAACAGTGGAGCTGACAGCCATGGTAAGATATAAAACTGGGAGATAGCTTGTGAAGAAAACCTACATCGCCAGAGCCAGGCTGAAATATTTGTTCTATCGATAACAGAATGAGCGGCTCTAGGCCAGCTACAGCAGGGATACTCACTCCCAAATACAAGAATTTGGCCAGAATCCACCGTTTCTTCTAGCAGAAAGGAAAGAAGATGAGATTTTGTTCATCCCAGTAGATTAACACAGTTACCCAGAATAATTCTACCTAGATCCATTCGAACTGTAACATTAGCAGTGGTCTAGAAGTTGTGAACAACTTTCATGAGTGGCATACCTCATTCCCAAACTGAATGACTGCCGGAGCAAAAATTAGTGAGCAGCCTCCGTTTACTGAGCAATATGTGCAATAGCTACAATGCTCATATACCATGAGAGCTGCCGAGATTACTATACATATGTTCGCATCAGCAACCTGTGGACGAGCCGGGCGACATCTCGACCGACCATGAGTGTAACGAACTAGCTGTGCTTGGGCGTGTTTGTCGGCGCTCATAATTGCCGAGGGCCTGAAATTAGGTTAAAGGAGGGGAAGAGGCAACTATCGCTCGAGAGGGGGTCGGGCTTTATACAGCAGCCTCGTCCCCGTCGTAAGATCCGCTAAAGGAGTGTACCTCAAGCACAGTGCACTATTGGGGTATTGTTTGCGATTGACAAGGATCTGTGATTGGTGGTACTGACGCTACGCCACCGCCCCTCGACAGACGTAGTATCACCGACACAAACCGTAGGCAAATCGATGTGTCCCCTTAGCTACAGACATATGTCATTGTCAAAGAATCAACGATAGTATACCGCCTTTGCTTCCGCGATAGTCGGAGCACAAGAACTATAATCAGTGCGTTGGGCAGACGGCGATCTATATCACGTCTTTTATTTGTGAAACGCACCGAAAGGCTTAGCCACATGACTTTCAGGTTCATCTTATTTTTATCCTACAATCAAAACTTCATACAGTCCACTGTATGAACAGCGTGTTCCAACATCACCGATTTTACGAAGCTACATCTTGGATCTAGATACCAATCCGTTCGTTGAACTGAGCACTACTGGAACTGATACTAAGGACGTCATGGTTCATGGATGATCGTCCAATAAATTGCAAGTCAGGAAGACATATGTCATTCTCCGATTGAGGTGACCTCCGATAGTATGCCGACCGCACTCGAATGAGGAGTCGATTTACAAGGATTCCAGAGAATGCAAAGGAGAACGGGACCGCCACCTCGTTCAATACTGCCTAAATGTTGGAAAACTCAGGCAATCGTGAAATGAAAGAGTTGCAGATTCGACGTACGTAGTTCTTCACCCAGACCATCAGATTCGCGAGGTATATCCAAAACAGTCTTTTGTTACATTCTAGTGTAAGCTTGTTTCGCGGAGGAAGATCAAATCAAGATACCAACATGAAAAAATACCATAGGGAATCCATGGTAAGTTGCTGCAAGAGCGGGTTATCAAAAGCCAGGCGGTATTTCCAGGCTTTTGCCACGGCAAGTGCAAGTAGCACAGACTCTGCAAGAAGAACTACGGCATACCAATATGCCGAGTAGTTCATACGTGATGTAATATGCGAAACCGAGCAGATCCGCAGATCAGGGCGTGGTCCATCCGCAACTGGATTAAATTCAGGAAGTGCGGGCAGAGATCAAAATTTAAAACAGCTGTACCCGTTTGGGAAGCCTTGAATCCAAAAGGGCGAAGAACATCCAATACGATTATGGCGAAGGCCTCAAGCGACATCATTATAAGCTACCATGGTAGAGAGCTCAGCGTAACGCAGACAAGCAATCACAGAAAGATAGTCACCAAAAAAACCAGCATCCTTCTATTACAGTCATACATCGCATATAGCCTGAGAGCGAGTACAACTGCCTCAGTGTGAGACGTCAGAACGCTTTACCTGGTAGTTTTCAACGCGCACCATGAGTCAGCAATACCAGCACCGTACCTCCGATGGTTTGCCAATAAAAAATCGACTGGCCTGTTGGATGAATAAGTGTATGAACAACGAATTGTACACAACTGAGCCAACATCTAATTAATCAACCAAGACATTAAGTTGATGTGAGTTGATGATAATCAGAGTACCACACATACAGCTGTGCAAAGTTATTAGTTAGTATAAATATGGCGTACTATAAAGAAAAAGACACACTCTAGGTGGGGGATCAGGGTACAGAAACGCTAAACGATCTACTCAGAAAAGCCTGCAGCAGTGTAGCTAAGACGAACAGACCAATTGAAGTTGTTCTGTAAAGGCCGTATGTGTAAATGATAAGATATCCATGCGAGGTAACCGCTAGTACAGACCCGAGAAGTAACAGAAGATAATATCTGTTCTTTGGTACACTGCTTAGTAGCGTAGTGTCGCGAAACCAACCAGCTTGAATGACTCACCCACAGGAACAGATATTTTGCCAGACTCCAGCGTTGTTTCTGAGATGAGCCATCAGTGAACCAGCAGCTGATAATCTAACCCTCAGAAGAATTACCCAAAAATGCTTGACCTACAGGTGCAAGAGACAATGAGAGATCAGCTAGGTTGAAGGACAGTTGATCAAACCTCGGCGTCAAATTGAAGCACTATACCATAGCATAAGCGAAGCAAAATAGCTCTGATTGCAAAGGAGCTTACAATGCTCATATACTACAAGGGATATGCAGGCGACTAACCCTCTTCAGCTCGACCTACGAGGGACTTGAAGGGCTGCTCACCATTAACATAGTGGGCTACCTGTGCTTCTACAGCTTCATCACCAGTTGTCATCGACAAAAGCTGAGAAACATAAGCCAGGGCGATAGAGTAAACTTATAGGTAGTTATTCGCCCAACACGGATCATTTACCGCGGGTCAAGCACGCACAGCTTGACAAAC
>JABCKL010000047.1:0-47298 GCA_018851305.1 Calocybe cyanea
GGTATTTCCAACAGACTAGCACAAAGTTGGGCTATTGCAAAAGAACATATAGCCGCTAAATTGCTATCCGTTGATTTGACTCAAGACACCCCGTGAGTAACCACGACAATACCTGGATTGCTCCACACAGGCAGTCTAATATGCCTTAGATCCTTTCGGAATGGTGTATTCAGTAAAAGTTATTATACTATCGCAACCTGCTTTCCGTATACCCGTGATCCAGTGTATGAGATGGGTTGAGTATACCTGTGCCGCGTTTCCTAGGTTTGGATATTGACATATTCCAGATGGGCCGACGAGAATGATTCAGATGTTTTCTACACCACTTGCGGCTCTTGTCCAAAATGCTAGCTATTCTTCGAGGACGACTCATAAGCTACAGATAGTTAATACGGAGGCACGTAGAAAGTTTCATAACAGTCGTTAATCTCATGTGATGAATTAACACGCAGGACTCATCCTTGGCCTGCGAACTTCCGCTTCCATTGCAAATACTTGGCATGAAGGTGAATAACAAGATCATTGTCATTGTGTCGGAAAGCGCGATATATGTGTACGGTTTGAGCAACTCCATGTTATTGCTGGTGATCGGACTCTCCTCCAAACCGGAATGTAAGACGTCTATTGAGTTATTGACAAGAGCATCTATTGATAGTCAATTTTCCAATGTAGTAGTTGCACTTTCCCCCTCAGTCGAAGATTC
Source organism: Calocybe cyanea (assembly GCA_018851305.1). Lineage (NCBI taxonomy): Eukaryota > Fungi > Basidiomycota > Agaricomycetes > Agaricales > Lyophyllaceae > Calocybe > Calocybe cyanea. The sequence goes on from JABCKL010000047.1 coordinate 704, forward strand.
CTACCTCGCATATCAAACGCCTTTGCTGTCGTCTTCTCAGGGAGAAGCTCAGCAAGGGATGGTCTCTCTCTTGTCCGTTTGGTCGTGTACAATTGTGAATGAGATTCAAGCCCACAAAGCACCTGTCTCGTATCTTACCTTCAATTCCTCTGGGAAGCTTCTCGCTACCGCTTCTGAGATGAACGCCACAATCCGTGTTTGGAGCGTTACATCAGCCGAGTTGCTTCACGAGTTCCGGTATGGCGCTCACCAATCCCAGATTTACTGTATGAATTTCAACTTCGCATCAACTCTACTTGTTATTGCTTCCGCCCGCGGTATGGCACATCTATTCAAACTCGAGTCTGCTAATAAAACGACACGGCGGACTGCTCAAACCAGCACTCTTCCGAATATAACGGCTTCGGGGGAGGCAGCGACATTGGAGCCGCCCGTTCACGGAACAGTCAATTGCTTTGCATACTTATTCTTGCCCACAGGAGGAGCGCGGTACCGCGTTGTTTGTGACAGGTCAGAAATTCGGCTCTTTTGAATACCTGTTCATGTAGCTCATTATGGATCTCTAGCGCATATGTTATGGCGACTTCGATGGACGGCGTCCACCATGTGTACAGAATTGATCAAGAGAATGGTAAAGAATGCTTTCATTGTGGTTAACATAGGGCACGTGTTTTCCACCTTTGCTTGGAAACCTTTCTAAATTATTTGAGAAATTGACAATGGTCTGGTGAGATGAAGGGAAAAGTAAGGACGGGGAGTTAAGGAATAGCGTTACAAGTAGAATGACAGAGGTTCAAAGCCTCGGTAAAGGAAATCAGTTTCTCAATCATTACATCTACCACTTGTGTGTTGCTTCATCTCAACGCAATGGTGACCGAGATACGTGCGTAGGAAATTTGACAACTGACTGACGTCAATGGATTCAAAGTCTCGGGTTGCTGGCTCCTCACGTCAGAGACAGGGTGAACGCCTCGGAAACGCTCCTTGCCAAATTGTGCAAATTCTTGAAAATGCATTTTTGAATGGCGATCACAAACACTAGACTTTTCTGTGTTAGACTCGTCCTACAACCGGCTAGTCACTTCGATCTATCGAGGCTCCCCTCCATCTTTGCACACACTAGAGCTACAGGTCTCAGACCGTGACGAACGGTGTCCCCTCGATGGCGCTAATTCAAAAGGTCTTTGCTTTATGTTCTTACGAACCTCCGTTACCTCAAACTGGACTCCTTTGGTGTGGGTCGGTCGGCGATGATGAGCTTATATTTGAAGACATATTCTCGCTTCGAAGAACTAGAGTTGAACGACGAACCAAATGCTATTGGATTTGAAGGTTTTCAAGCCAAGTGTTCACTACTGCCCGGATATTCCTACCTTACAACACGAAAACGCGGGCCCTATGTTAACCACAATGAAAGCATTCTTTACCATTCTCTTGATCAATTCTGTACACATGGACGCCGTCCATCGAAGTCGCCATAACATATGCCCTAGAGATCCACGAGCTACATGAACAGATATTTAAAAGAGCCGAATTTCTGACCTGTCACACACGACGCGGTACCGCGCTCCTCCTGTAGGTAAGAATAAGTATGCAAAGCAATTGACTGTTCCGTGAGTGGGCGGCTCCAATGTCGCTGCCTCCCCCGAAGCCGTTATATTCGGAGGAGTGCTAGTTTGAGCAGTCCGCCGTTTCGTTTTATTAGCAGACTCGAGTTTGAATAGATGTGCCATACCGCGGGCGGAAGCAATAACAAGAAGAGTTGATGCGAAGTTGAAATTCATACAGTAAATCTGGGATTGGTGAGCGCCATACCGGAACTCGTGAAGCAACTCGGCTGATGTAACGCTCCAAACACGGATTGTGGCGTTCATCTCAGAAGCGGTAGCGAGAAGCTTCCCAGAGGAATTGAAGGTAAGATACGAGACAGGTGCTTTGTGGGCTTGAATCTCATTCACAATTGTACACGACCAAACGGACAAGAGAGAGACCATCCCTTGCTGAGCTTCTCCCTGAGAAGACGACAGCAAAGGCGTTTGATATGTGAGGTACAAACGATCAGAAGACACGGAGTAAAAGGGACGTCACAACATCTGTGACATTCCGAACTTAGTCTATCAACATGTGAAGCACTCCATGTTTGTTATCGAGCGCCTATGGTCTATGAGAAGGACGATGATCGATGGATACATTGCCTGTTACCGGGGCTTTTTTTATCAGGGTTTTATTGTATCTTGACACAAGAAGTACGACTTACCGTTAGCTGAACATATCCAACTCCTATGCTTCTTATGTAGGATATTGGTGAACCAGGTTCAGTTCTCATTATACAGAACTATAGACACCAACTACAAACAATGAGCTGTATATTATACCGGTGGATGCATACTTACCTGCAATATTGCATAGACAATGCCAGACTCGATAAGCATGAGAAGCACTTGTCGAGCATATGACCAGCTGGCCATAAATTGGCGGCTCCAGACCGCGTGGAGATCCTTTTTACCATATAGGAGGTTATCCAAAATCCGTGTAAGTTTCATGATATGGCTCACCAGAGACGATAGCCGATCAGCGCCGTCGATATGATATTGGTAGCTGCAGAGAGAAAGATCGATGTATATGCAAGCCCTTGAATGGCTCGATTGCCAGATCTATAAGCCAACAAGCCGTTATGATTTGAGGTTAAGACCAAAAAAGCAAGTCCTGACGCTAGAAGTACAAAGAATCAGCTAGGGTCCAAGCTTTTTGGGAAGTATGAAACGTACCAAGCGCTCCAAATGACAACACAATGGGAGCGGTCACGAGCCATCGTAGTCCCCCTCTGAAGGGCGCCCAAGCCCTCCAAGTAATAGTGACGTCAGTGATTATCTGCTATATCAACATGTCATTCATAATATTGATACAGAGATCCTATAGTAGATATTTACGAGTCATAAGAGAGTCCAAGCCAAGATTTGGTGGACGTATAGATCGAGGCCAGGAGGTAGACCTCTCGAAAACTTACGTAGGGAGAATAAATGCGCCCATACAATCACCACACAGTGCAAAGTGGAGAAGAAAAAGCCAGTCATAGTCATTGTTGTGCACAACAAAGTGTAGGCCACACGAGATCTAATACGTCGTCCGCTAGTAAAACGGGTCAGAAGTTAAGCCATACAGATGATACAAACACATACAGGAAAGAGTTTACAGAAAGTGCGAAAAGTGGGACTGACACCCCTGAATCATTAGATGTTTATGAGTACCTTAGTTGGTGGACATGTTTAGCTGAGCGCACCATGTAGAAAAGTAGCAACTGTGAGCTCTGCGAAATCCTGAAGTAAGGCGAATCCCACATCTCTGAGATGTTCTCGCGTGTTCATGATTTTGAGATGTCAAGCAGATGACCAGGCTGAGGCGGGTCCGCAGAGCGATATTCAAGCACAATGAACTATCTTTGTACCCTGGATTATATATATCGCAAGCTAAGTATGGCCGATCAAGATAATGTCCAAACCTTAGAAGTAGCTTCGGATCTGAAGGTAGACGATGATTAGCTTTCGACTCCACAACCCAATCAAAGTGGAGTTGCCAACATCGTTGATAAGTGAAGCATCATTCGATGTCACCGAAGAGGCCGGGTGAGGCAGGTGGAGAAAGAACAATCGAGGCTTTGATACTGGGCCAAAATGCTTTTTATGCCAACATCTATCACATCGAGATCGTGCTAGCTTTGTTCTTGAGTGAGGTTTGCTGCTTAAGCTTTATGCCTCTGTGGATGTCATCTTGTAGGGTGAAAAGCAATATGTCAGTGTGCTTACTGGTGGACGTGACTAAGCTGCTAAATATTATGTTATATGCAATGAATTCGTGGCGTTGTCCATCTGTCTACGCATCTGACATGATCTCATGTTTCTATCATGTCAAATTCGTAAATCGTTGCATAGCTTCATTGACTTGAAAGGCATTGAGATGGTGGTTTTGCCTAGATCGCGATTTAAGAAGAAATCTCTGGCAGTAGGTAGGCATTGAGGTGATACAACAAGAGCTAGATGTAGGGGCAGATGTAGAGACAGCGAGACGAAGTTTGTGGTCGAAGTGCTCGAATGTCACGATAGGCGCCCCAATTACAGGTATGTAGCCATATCAACAAGCTTCAAATCCTCAGACAGAAATTTCGCGGAACCAGTGCATAAGAGTCTGAAACTGCGGATGTCAATATGTCACAACGGAATTAGCGGGAAATTATTGTCAGTGTCATTACACAGGGTATCGTCCCAGCTGAGAGTAGCCTCCGCCCTTGACATTGAATGCGCCCTACCTTTTCAAGTTTGCGAAGCTCTGAGAGTGAGACTACCAGAATCCAAGAGAATAAAGACAAGAGCTTGTACACGCATAATCGAGGCTTCCTTGTGGACGTGAAGGAGATTGCTGAAACGTCGCGTGAATCCCCTATGACCAAAACAAAACCACCCATATTTGCCCTTGCTTATTGTACTCAGTTAGTTCCGTCCTCACCTACTCTTGACTCGCTGTCATCTCTTGGACCGACTTGACCATAATTCAATCGAATCAACGCCGTACAAAACTTTCTTATCATTGTTTGAATAACAGACCTTGCCGAAAGAGAGAATCACGCCACACACATACATGGTGCAGAACTCCTACGTTCACATATTGCGAATCGATTCTTTGATCCCGTGTCCTCTTGCGTTTAGGTAATAGGTATTTTCAGAGATAGTAGAACACATGGGTGGGGCCAGTAGCAATTGGAGCTAAGGAGTCTACGAAGTCCAAGAAGCATTGCTCAAGTGTTCACTACTGCCCGGATTGTCCTACCTTACAACACGCAACCAATTGTCTGTCTTTGTGTCCTTGCCACCTAAGGCGGGTCAGACGCCATACCTTCCATAAGCTGGTACTCTTGGGAACCTTCGAGTACATAGAAGACAAAGCGGGTCCAATCCGAAACCCTTTCCATGGGCATTGACTGCAAGAAGGAGTTGGAGATGCGCGAGAAGTTGAGCTGGCAATATGCGGCGAAAAGATTCCATGGAGGCTCTACAATGAGCCCCGCCGGAACTCCAGGAAATGGGACTCATGTGTGAGTCATAATTCGCTCGCAGGAGGTTTGAGCCTCCGTGGAGGCAGAAAAAAGTCAGGTGGAACGCTTAATTCAGTGTACAGAACGAATTGCACACGATCTGGTCAATGGTTGTCGAACAGTGAATCAGTCATGGATCGGAGACAGATCAGGAAATGCGCGGAGTCAGAGCTTCGGGTAACATTGTCGGCAAGGGTGAGAATGGTGAGCTATGGAGTGAAATATTTCCCAACAATCGCTAGTGTAGGTGTTGTTCCGGTCACAGCGGGCTAGTCCCGTCGAAAAAGAGAGAAGCAGAGTCAAAGTCACGACTACCCGAGTAGGATGTGATTAAGACGGCCAGTGGCGAACCAGCCGCTTACAAAATGTGATAAACGTCTGATCTCAGGAGTTGTGACTGACTGAATGCTCGAGCACTTCTGCCTCCTCCTGCGGCAGGTATGTTGACTGGCAGACAGTGACGGAATCTCTGAACAAGGCTACACTGCCTTTCAAAGGGGAATGAGGAGAGCGAGGGCCTCTGTGAGGACTCATAGCTCGCAGTTTCCAGAGCCGCATCGAGCAGAAGGGTGCTACGGTATATATCAGATATCTCCTGTTGGAGCTGGCCGACGATGAGGGGAATTTTTGACGGCAGCACGCTTATATAGTTCAAGAAATTGATTCCGATACAGAAATCTTGGCTGATCTCGGTGGTAATAAACCTTGGCGATCGGCGGTCCGACGCCACATGAGCGGGCACGGCGGCCCGGCTTTTGCCCAGCAGTGAGCACATCTTAACCCACACTACTTTAGCTAGAAGAATATCAGTTTTTTTTTAATAATACATGCATGTATATACGAGGCATGCGCGAAATAGACGCGTTGTGATTCGTGAGCCCCAGACCCCTTTCACTTCTCCGAGAGAAAATAGAGGTATTAAGTTAAAAATGACCATCATGGATGAAAACTATACGGAATATGCAAAGCGCCATATGGCCCCGTTCTCCGAACTTCCTCACTAACTGCCCCACTCTCTTCCGGAATCCATAGTACAGCTTGTTTTGGAGTTCATTTCCTAAGCTCAGGGGCTTCATGATACGACCCAGAGCTCTTCTCGTCCTTTTCGTCAATCCCGCCGACGTGCTGCTGTACAGCGGCGATTTGTTCGGTAGCCTCTTCGCCATCAAACAGAGCGGCAGTCTCTTCAAGCGTGCGGTTCTTTGTCTCAACAACGACTGAGTGAAACAAATTCTAGTGAGTAAAATGTATTGGTGGTCAGAGGAAATTAGGACTCACAGAACCATAAGAATACGGCTTCAACGACAAGCCAGCAGCAGTACACGACGTAATACTTCCATTTGATATCGTCTATGAACGAACGACGTTAAGTTCGAAAACCGCATACTAAATTGGTTGATTGAGAAGACTCACCAAGAGCAATGGGGTTCACGTATTGGTTGAAAATGAGGGAAAGAGAGATTGCGAAATTGAACACATTGAAGCCCTTCGCGCGTAGTTGATAAGGGAGAATCTCCAGGGTGTAGGAGACGATGAGTGGCGTAAAGGCGAGACTAAAAAAAGGGTAAGCATTCAGTCTGAGTTTGTTGAAATTCTACACCAGTGTGAAGACACTTACTCGTAAGCGGCGTAAAATAGGAAAATGAAAGCAATAACAGCATGAGCAGCGTCTGCGCTCCCATCATTTGCGAACTTGGCAGAGCAAGCGGTTTGCAGGGTGAAGAAGATGATCATGCCAATGGCTGAGCTCATGAACAACAGGCGACGACCGAGTTTGTCGACTAATGACGAAGCTAGTAGAGCCCATGCCAAATTCCAGATTTGGAGGATGCCGTTGATGAGAAGCTGGTGGGTAGGGTTTTTGATGCCGATACCGTCAAAGACCTTGTTAAGGTAGTAGGACACGAGACCATTACCGGACCATTGGGAGAAGAATGCGAGAGCGACGATGATCCTCATACGCCTGCGGTTACCAGGGGTCATGATGAGGGATTTCCAGCCAACGTTAGCAGCGACGGTGCGATCGAACTCAATAGCTGTCTTGATTTCCTCAAACTCGAAGCGAACAAGAGGGTCATCCCTAATTTCAGCAAAATCTGAGACCCGAGTCGCGTTATATTTATTCGCAAATAAAACTCACTCATTGCCATCGGCGTGATAATATGCAAGCGTTTTCAATGCTTGAGTATCCTTGCCTTTGCTGACCAAAAAACGAGGTGATTCTGGACAGAACCAGATCAAAGCAATCTGGAAAATGGAGGGAAGACCTTGGAGGACGGAAGGAATACGCCATGACCACGTGCTCGCGATCTTGAAAGTGCCAAACGTAGTCCAAGCGGCTCTAGTGAAAGATGCATCTTAATACGCGTAAGGGTCGTTGCGAAATCAGTACATACACGATAGCTCCGGAATACCAGAGGGAGTTGTAGGTCGAGGTCAGGGGTGCACGATGGGTAGGATAGGCCAGTTCGGTTACCAACATAGGAGCAGCGTTAGCTAAACCAAAGACTTAGTCAGCGGCGATCAATAATATATCGGGTCAAAAGTACGAACCAGCAAATGTGAGGCCGAAACCAATCAGGAATCGAGCTCCAATGAACATGCCCACGGATTGAGAGGCAGTTTGAACGGCGGTGGCAATACACATAATGGTAGCACCAATGAAAATGGTTGGCCGACGTCCAAGACCATCAGAGAGATATGGCGCAAAAGGGTAGGCTGCAAGAGCACCGATGTTCTGCATAAAACAATTAGCTTGCTTTGTAAAAGAATGGTTTCAGGTAAAAAAAATATACTTGAATAGCATTGAGTAGACCAAGCCTACCACCAGTAGGATTATTGAAATAGAATTTCCACTGGTCCAAACTCTGCAAACCGTTCATCATACTTCCGTCGTAACCGTTCGTGGAGGAGGTAATGAGACTATTTTTGAGATAATCAAGAAAAGTACAGATATAATCGTGCGCATTCTTACAGCAAGACAATCCATGCATTAAGTATGATGATCCTGAGTAAATAGGCAGTTGTTCAAGCTTGTCAGGGATCAATGCACGCAGATGACATACCGCTTGTTGTTATACCATTTCCTGTTGGGGTCTAGGAGATGCCCATAGGCTGCTTGGATACCAGTTTGAGCAGCAGCGCCTCCACCCATGGTCGAAAGATATGTCCTTGAGGAGTGGAAGGGAAATGGTAAAGAAGCCCGATGCGAAAAAGCAAGGGGGTTTTATACGAGATATTTGTGTTAGATTGGCACCGACATGGTAAAAAGCGTTCAGATGACCAGACCAGACTTATTTCTCCAGAGGTACGCCGTATGGAACGCAATCTGCGATCAGCCAGGCTGTTTCGCGTGTTTCTAGACGGATTGACAGCCGGAGACTTACCGTTTGCGGTTATTTCGATTTGCTCGTATTTGTTTTTTTCAGAAATATTTGATGGAAGCTTTGATGGAACTCACGGCATGCAATGGAGCATCTTTGCGGGTCCAACGAGGGCCAAAGTCAAACAGATAGCTTCTATCTTAACAAGTTAGCACTTCGTCTCACGAGTCAAGACGCCCAGCCCATCAGTTCTCCATCATCATGTCCATTTTTATCCAGTCATCCTCATTTATTTCTTACCCCATTCCCGTAGTCGAAACCACAGCGTGATAGCGATTTCCACGAGGTTTCTCCACACTAGAGTATGGGGTAGAATTTGCAATAATTAATCCCTGCCCGATCTCGACGTTGAAGTCCCTTACTGCCGCATCCAATACTTGGGCGGTCGTAAGAGCCGAAAATGTGCCATACATCACCGAGATTCTTCCGCCAACCCTTCCAAAACCTCGTCCATCCAACTCAGGGCGTCGCTGGCGGCGCATCATGCAGGATCGTGTGTCAGCGGCGGTGATGCAGCTATTTGACCGTGAAAATAGTTTTTCCGAGCATCACTTTTTTTTTTCCTGAATTTGCGTCATGGTTTAGGCCGTTGAGTTCCATTTTGTTTGCGGCTGCTCAACCCCTGTTTCCACACCATCAGTGCGTAAGGCGACAAAAAAAACGTAGAAGCCGGGTCCCAGGCCACATGCACTCGAAACACGGTTTTTACTTAACTATGGCGGAAAATTTGACGCCACGGGTGCTTACTCTCCAAACTCCGTTCATTGTGTCGCAAGTACTTGCCGAGTATATTTCATTATATAGCACTAAATGATTAATTGCACCCACATAACTGATGGACATAGATGAAAACTCCACGTGGAATATTGCATTGTCTTTCATTCACCGACGCGCTGATCGACATTAGCCGATTGTTCTGATGCTTCCCCGATCTCTCTGGACTCGTCTACGAGGTTACTATTACCAGCTTCCATGTCGGCCTTCTTTTTCCTACTGAACGCAACACCCCAGCTGCTAGCCAAATTCGCCAACGTGCTTGTCGCAGTAAGCGATGTTCTAGCTACCTGACTAGTCGCTTTGCCTTGAACTGTTGAGCTGGACGCCAGCGGAGATGTCTTCGGAAGGTGATATGATGCAGTTCGTCGCCTGTTTAGGAGCGTGTTGGCCATGCCATCCGATATTGAACCATCGGGGGGGGGGGTGGGGGGTAGACCAAATGGATTGCCTTCACCAATGCCCGACGATGGAGAAGAGGAGACCAACGGTTGCTCGGAAAGTGCAGTTGTTGGAGCCCCTTTGCCGGCAGAAGGGCTGGCTCCACTGCTCCCGAGTGCGGGAATGCGACCCACGGAAAATCGAGATGTAGTAGACAAACGGGACGCTCGAGAACCCGGCCGCAATGGCGATGGGACGTTATGGACTTGCTGCGGAGCGAACGATGCATTATGAGATGGCGAAGGTGAAGGCTTTGTGGGAGAAGGTGTCCTTATTGGTGATTGTGGCACCGGTTCTAAAGAGGTTTCCGTAGTTGCCTGGGCAAGAAGCCGCGATAATGACGATGGCCGAGCAGTCGGAGAGGAGCTCGTCCTGGGACGTACGGGAAAAAGGGCTGAATTAGGCGGGTGTGTGACTAGGAACGACTCCTCGACCTCAGTCTCCGGTGGGCCGGGAGGGATCGCCGGAGGTGACTGGGAAGTAACATCCTTTGATTCCTTATCGGTGGAAACTTTCCTTGATGAAACTCTTCTTTTATTGTGGCTGGGTTGCGTCCAATCCTCGACCTCGAGCATGTAATACTTCACCCCTTCGCCAAGTCCATATGGATTACTATCTGGGTCCTTTGAAAAATTTAGAAGTAAAATTAGAACAATTCGGTGTGTGCGGGCTGAACGCCACGGCATGACGAACCTGATGGTCAACAATCCGTTCTGTAATCGACGTGATCCTGGCAACAATCCATTCTCGGGTTTTGAGTTGTTCAGCGAGATGGCCAGTGGCCTGAAGGAAGTAGTGCGGGAAGGATACTGTCAAAGAGGTAAAACCTCGGATCTTTGTTACAGCCATCACTGATAAGAGCACGTACCATTAAACGCGGCCCAGGGCTTAGAGACCGAATTTCGGGTGGGGAGGAATAGTGCCAGGTCACCTTTAGCAAAATTTCGGAAAGATATCTTGCCTTTTGCGCGCTCCCTGTATTCTTTACACTGTTTCTGCCATTTCTTTATGGTTGATCCAGTTTTTGCAATAGCTTCAAGGAAGTGATCGTGGTCAAATAAACGGAGTGTTTCAAGTGCCGCTGCAGGATCCGATGGATCAATGGGGGAGGGCTCGTCAAGCTGCCCGATGATGCTTGGCCTCAATGAAGACGAGAACATAGAATCAGCTAGATTCGCGGACTGTTTGGACGCAGAAGGATGTGCAGCCATGGCTTGTGCACTGTGCAAAGCTTTTACGTGCGAATTACGGAAAGAGATAGCAACATCCAAGATTTGCGCAACGAGCCGACCGCTGTTCTCCAGGCGTTGTTCAAAATCGGACTGCGATGCTTGTCCAGCTCGGAGGTCCTCTCTCAAGAGACGCTCTATGTGACGGGCTTCCCGGAGCTCGTGTTCAACGCGCTGAAGCTCTTCGCGGAGACCAACAGCGTCAGCATTGGCTATTTCGACCTGGGCTCGGAGGTCCTTAAGTTGACGATTGGTGTGCTCTTGCGCAGCCGTTAGCTCGAAGAATTGCCGTTCCAAGACAGCACGGTCACCATCAGCTTCAGCGAGATGGTCACGCATGATGCGTTCATGTTCGGAAGCCTGAGCGCGGAGAAGACGGTCTTTCTCCTCCTTAGAATCGTGGAGGGCACGATGAACATCTTCGCTCTCTGCGCGCAGTGCGTGAATCTGTGACTCGAGATCCTCGCCTCGCGCACGTGCGTCTTCCAAATTTCGTAGGTTGGCTGCTTGCTCCTCAAGGAGGTTGTTGATCTTATCCGTGTTACGAAACTCCAGTGCTTTGACGTCCTCGAAGTCCTTTTGAATTTGTGAGAGTTCCTGGCGTACGTTATCTGCAATCTTGGACTGTTCAGTAGCATCCGATAGAGCTGTGGCAAGGTCTGAGCGCTGCCGCTCGATGTCGTCCTGTAATTCTGCGTTGCGCTGCTCTACTATTCGACGAGCACTGATCTCGCCTTCTAATTGGGCTTTAACTTGATGAAGCTCTCGCTCAAGGCGATCCGACCGTTCTTGTTCCCCGCTTGCAGTGGTTTCGGATCCTTGAAGTTGTATCTTTAACTTCTGAATCTCAGCCTGCAATGTTCTCCGCTCTTCATGAAACGCAGCGTCTTGGTGTGCTCTGAGATCTTGTACTGATTTAAGTTGTTCGACGAGATCTTGATAAGCCTGTTGCTCATTTTCAATAGCTTCCAGAATGTCAGCTGTCAGAATGTAAGTTCGATAAACAATGGACAATGTGCTCACAGCGTCTTCGAGAGATCGAGATGCGTGATGCTGAAAGTACTGAAGGGGATTGAGAGATAAAATTAAATCATATGCCATATGACCCACATGATCGTTCAGCTATGCGATCAAAACCCGACTCTAGAGAATCCATTTTGGCGATAAGCTTGTCCAGAGCGGACCGACATTCACGGACCGCTGAAAGTGCGCTGGTATCGCCCTTGGTCTGCGCGTATTGATCTAGTTCGTCCAGAATGTAGAGAAAACCTAAGTAATGGTCGATGTCAGTGCTATCGAACAAGAACAGTAAGAACGTTGGTGTTACCATCGATGTCTTCGCGCTCTAAAGAATAAGAATGCTCTAAATTGCCAGATGGCGAAAAATCAATAGTGGGAACTGTATCGTCCATGCCACGCGTCTCAAAGGGTAATTGCCCATGCAATTCTCCTCGATACACCTGACGCCTCTTTCGCTCGCTGGCACTGTGTGCTCCGGCTTGGCATAACGAGAGAAAAAAAGTAGAGTAAAGCACTCACGAGAGTTTCGCCATGACTTCAAGGATGTTTTGAGCACGTTGATAGAAAAAGCGTGCTGTCTCACTGTATCAATAACCTGATGGTCTGATCAAAAACAAATATTCACCAAAATCCTTTCGACGGACTATTTCAATCACAGTAGCGCCATATGCGTACAACATGTTATGAAGGCGCTGGATGTGCGAAAATCCATTCTTCGCTCGAAAAGTCGCCTGCAGAGTTGCCAAGGAAGCAGACAATTGCACCATATCGTTGTTCAGAATGCCAATCTCTCTGATAACAGATATACATTGGCGTGTGTATGCGTTCTGTACTGCAGGGGTAAATACAAACTCTAAGAATTATCGTTATTAAGTACCTTTGTATCCGCTATGAATTGAATTTCATCTCTATGTAAAGCATCTGATTGACGTAGTTCTGTTTCCGTTTGAGTTAGGGTATACAGCAAACCAAAACCTACTGCAAACCTTGAAGAACTCTGTCCTGATCGAATACAGGCCCTACTCGATGTGATAAGACTTGCGTTGAGAAGCCTTAGACGAACGAATTACCGTCTACAGCCGATACACAGTTAGTGATTTGTTCTAGGATATCCCGTGACCTTCGGAGACATGCTTCGCCATCTTCAAGAAGCCTAAATGCTGATATGTGAGTGGAGCAGTTCAGGCATAACCTCGGTACCTACTTTTTCGAAGCCATGATAGACCTAACGCCGTCTGCACCCTCGCTCAAACGCTTGACAGCACCCTCGGCTTGGTCGAATCTCGATCGCAGGTCCTCTGGAAGGCAAAACAGTTGCTATGTAGATGTGTATATATTGACGGAGAGAACCACCGACCATGTGTCCGCATGCACGTCTCGGCCACTTGCTTCATCTTCACATTTGAGACATAATCTCCTAAGGTGCGCGACTTCTCGCCAGCTTCTATAGACTTCCTCACAGCTGGAGACAGAAATTCTGCGTGTATTCGGACGCGGCTGATAAGATCTAGGTCGGCGTCCAGCCCGGTGAGAAGCAGAGCTTGCTTCTCCAAGTCGCGCTTCGACCCTACAGCCACTCCTTCGAATGTTTCGACAATGGCGAACACGTTGTGATCAAGATGAGCTGACGCTATCCGTATGGCTTCATGCTGATAGTGCAAGGAAAGGACAATGTTATTAATGTGATCATGATGTACATGAGCGGCGCGGAGGTATGATGCAGCCAATTGAGATGGACGTAACGGAGGGGTAGCTGCAACGTCTGTGGGCCTGTCGGCGGATGCATGTACTCGGGAAGGTGCTCAAGACGTACCCTCAATGTGAGGCTCAAGGGGCGGCTCTATTCGTAAATCTTGTAAAACTTCCTCAAATTCATAGTCTAGATAATGCTTATTGAAGACAAATATTGACTGAGGGATGTTGAACAACAGGCGTAATCGCGCGAGAAACAAAGACCCGTACTTGGCCATGTGGGCTTGCCAGCTCCCGTAGATTGCTATTCATGAGACGTCTACCGTCTGAGAGATACGCTAATATTGCTTCATGTTCAAGACCCGTTTCTTGTTGTAGAAAATGCTCCAGACCGCCGGTGCTACAGACCTGTTCAGGAATTTATGGATAGCGCAACATCACAGACCTACCGTTCTACATCACGTAGCGTCACATTGGCCTTATCATAATCAATTACAAGAAGGATCCAACCATGACTTCAACGCACCTGGAAGACCTGTCCACTCTCCGCTCGGCATATTTGTATCATATCAAATGATTCCAATGGGATAGAGGAGGCGAAAGAAGAATCTGTGGTTGGGGCTCAAGCCCGTAGTTGTATGAACGTGAACTCCGCTTGTGAGCTGGACGATGGGTAGAACGAAGAGTTGCTACTTTGGGCGCTATGCCCGAAGTGACAGACATGTATTGATTAGTCAGCCGAGCTCTATTCTACAATGAGGTGCAACTGCCCTCAGTTGAGGCAATATGCAAGATACCATAGAATAGCACGATTGCATCGACATAAAGCTGGCTGCCATCTTACTCTAAGGTCTTACAGCGCGTCTCGACACCCCCGCTTCAGAATACTCTTCATGGGACGCGACGAATTTTCTTGCCTCGTCTTTCGTGAACTTTACGCCGCTCGAGGTAACCATCCGGCCAATGTTTTGAGCTTTGCCGAATCAATTTTAAACCTGAATTTATCCTAGACATCTGGGAGGATATTTTGATTGCTACAAATCCCGACGAAAAGACTGGTCGAAATGGCTCACAGCTTTCGGTCTGTAGGTGCATCATTTTCATCGTTAAACATCTCCTTGGTAACTTTACTAGCCCCGCTAAAGCTGTTAGGACAGTCGCTCAAAGCCCCGGTACATACAATACCTCACACGAAACCCGAGTTCAGGAAATGGAAGGTTAGTGGCTAGTTTACCGTTACCCTTTGTCTAATGCTCGCAGGTTTTCTTAGCTTCCAGATCCATTCTCCAACGATGGTGCTCCACATAATCACGTTCTTGTTACAGCATCTTTTGGACGGATCCTACCTTCTTCTATGCTAGACAAATTCGCTCCTACAAGGCGCCTCAACGTTCACCCGTCGCTTTTGCCTGCATACAGAGGTCCTGCACCCATACAACATGCGATACTAAATGGAGAGAAAGAAACAGGAGTTTCGGTTATTGAGATGTTACAGTTCAAAGAAGGCATCGATGCCGGAGCAATCTGGGGAACGTCCCGTGTGGTTCGTCTGTCGCTGATCTAGTTCCAGTGCTAAGCCTGAGTTAAGCAATGATACAGCCGTTACATTATGGCGCTAGGTTTCCGGAAATGCGTAACACACTAGGACACGTGGGTGGGAGACTGTTGGTGTCCGTCCTGCGAGATATGCGATTGGGCAAAGTTGGTCATCTTATTATGAATATCCTCCCATCCTTTAACTTCTGTCTAAATCACAGGCTAGCTCCGAGCAGCAAGCACTAGCAGATCTTGTTCCCCATGCCCCTGTCATCGCAGCAGCGGACTCCATCGTTGATTTTAACACAATGTCTGCAGAGTTCATAATGCGACGTCACCGTGCAATATCCCACCAAGTAACTAAATTTCTAACATCGTGGCCGCCACTCACATTTTATCCATTAGCGCCCAGTGATAACTCGTTTCTCAAACCAAAAGACTATACAATTACACTCACCGTATATCCGTGACGACTCGCCTACCTCTCTTCCGATCGACCCCGGAGCAGCGACCTTCGACAAGCTGACAGGAGCATTGATTATCCGATGTTCGGACGGATCGATATTGAATGTTCCACTGATAAAACAAGAGGGAAAGGCCTTGATAGAAGCAAAAGACTGGTGGAACGGAGTGAAGGGGCTGGGACTCGTTGAAAATGACATATTACAGTTTCAGCGAGCTACCAATGTCTCGTAAAATCATGGAAGAAGGTACCTCGCGACCTCTATTTTGCGCGACAATTAGCATAGGTGGAGCATTCGGCTGTTCATTTGTCTCCTTTTCTTTTTAATGCCTGCCCCCTGACTAGACATCAACCTTGTTATCAACCGCTTACAAGCCCTCACACTTCTTTTCTTTTCTCTGTTTGCTCATTTAACTTATTTAAACTTGAAGATTTTCGAGCACAGGACCATCAGCATTTTTTCAATGGCCTTCCCACTCAAGGGGAGCCTCTATTTACTTGAAGTCCCCTTGCGTGTCACCGCCGCACGAATAAAGGCTTGTCCAATTACTAGGTTGAGGTTGAGTAACATGTTGACGTTCTCGATTTGTGAGCCCATGCCTATTACCTTTCTGGGTGGCCAAGAAATCGTCCGTGATATTCCCGTCTCCAAAACTGTTCAATAGATCATGTCGTCTTTCGTAACTAAACAACGCGACTTTCCAGCAAGGTATTTATAACTTTAATGCGATCTACATTGGAAGATATAACAATGGTGATCTGAAATTGAGAGCTCCTCAACATCCCGACGATGGCTAGGGAGCTGACAATGCTGGGGTAGGGTATGGTTAGAAAATTACACGCTTCTCTTGTATCTGCACTACGCACAATCTGATTTATTTAGGCAGCGCCATGTGAGGATCTCTCGGTGGCACTTGATGCTGGTCCTACAACACCCGAGAAGCACTCTATGTTTGTCATCGAGCGTTTTTGATCAATGAGAACAAGCACAATTGTTGGATACATTGCCTTTGTTTTCGAATTATTTTATGGCGCTTTCCTCCTGATAAATTACCACGTACTGTGAGCTGAACATAACCCGTCCATACAGCGTATCCAACCTTATAGCTCGGTGATCCGAATAGCACGATCGTGACCGTCTGACACTCAAGTAGTCAAAATCGACAGGTGCATCCTAAGCTCTATAAACACACCTGCAGTGAAGTATAAATAGCGCCTGACTCAATTATCATGAGAAGAACTCTTTGAGCGTACGACCATCTTCCTCCAAACCCACGACCCCAAACCATACGAAATGCCCTTTTCGCCGTGAGCTTTTGCACGCCAATATATTACAAAGAAGTGGTTTACCAAAGACGATAGCCTATAAGTCCTGTCGACATGAGGTTGGCAACTGCCGACAAAGTTAATGCAGCACATAAAAGTGCCACGCGTTGCCTGTCTCGAGCAAAAAATGCCCACAAGCCACTGGGTTTCGAAATCAGTGCTTCGAAAGTGAACGCAGATACTAGATAAGAAGAATATGTTGTGTCAGCCTTATAGTCATATCCAGGATTGCAAGAGCATACCGGTTGCTCCTGTGTGTAGCAACATGGGGGCTGTAACCAACCATCTCTGTCTTCCGCTCAAAATCGCCCAAGCCCTCCAAGTAATTGTGATATCGCTGATGCATTGCTATGGATTACAAGATCAGAATAATTTTCGAGCTCAAGACCTAGTGCTGAAGTCTGACAAGTAACATGGGAGTCACAAACAGAATGAGTTTTATCTTGAAGATGGTGGTAAGGTCTATGTCCTTGACTAAATTTACTTGCGTCGCAAGGAGCGATAGGAATGCTGCCCAATACAGGCTACAGAGGAGAAAGCTAGCAATTGTCGTGTAAAATAGTATGTAGCTTTTGCGAGATTTTCCCTGTCGTGCTCTAGCGAGGGGGTGAGCATGCAGACTGTATACATGGCACATGGACATACAGGAAAGAAGATACAGAGAACGCAAAGAATGGGATAGACATTCCTATGGACCGAGATTACTCATTTGTTGTCGAAACGAGCTTGATCAATCGCACCATATATGAAGGTAGAAATTGTAACTTCCACGAAGTCCTGAAGTATTGTGGCTCCAGTAACTCTGAGCTGCTGTCGTGAGGGCATGAACCTATAACGAACGAGGTATTTCAGTTCATCCAGTTGTATAAATTAGTGGATTAGACTTACGATACAATTTCAAAGTTTCAGCAAGAGAGGGGCAGAGAAAGAAACATGGAAAAAAAGATCTGTAATGCCTGCGTTAAATATTCGACTCCATCACCTGTCTAGTTAATGCCAAGAGTACACGAAGCTACCGGGAGGTAAAAGAATCGGCTTTGAGTAGATGTCGAAACTCGATTATTGATGAGACTTGGTTGTGATGAAGTTTTGATGATTTTGTCGAAGTGATCACTCGAAACTGGCGTTCGCTAGCTCAATGGAGGCCTGAATACTAACAACGCTGGTATGATCTTAGGGCATTAGCATTGCATCTTTGTGTTGTAGTCCTCGCAAAAGTCCTCGGGCCCTTGGTTACAGTATCAACCTTTAGCATAAGGGTGTGGATTGTGATTGAACTTAAAAGTCCATCTGTCTGCCGCCACCATTCGATCACACTCTTAGACACAGAACAAACAGCACGATGTGTGTGCCCTGTCACTAAGGAAGATGCAAGGAGACAGAGAAGCGCTAGCCCGAATATCTCGTGGCCAAGCTAGACTAGGAACGGTTTGGAAGATACAGGCAGGTGACTGGTCGCGTACACGGGAAAGTGTACTGACCGGCCTGTAGGCGTCGGATACTCTTTCCGAGATCCGACCACTCTGGTCTCAATCACTTATACTGTACGCTTTCTTGATCCCTCATCATGGACACCTAAACGCATCAGAACTCTCTTTTATGGAGTGTATACCTCACATAGCTCTTATCAGAAGCATTCTCCGCGACATAAGGCCTTACAGAAGTCAGTAATTCCCTGGGCCTCTCAAAACCTCGATAGCAAGTCTCGTAAGAATTCTCGAGTCCTCCCACTGTCTTGTATCAGATATGAAGTTTCAGAAGCTTGAGAACTCAGTTGTAGAACAATGTTGAGGAAGCGCTGAGTCCTATATGTCTTCATTCACGAAGCCTAATCGTCTGACGAATAAAGATACCACTTGAACTCGTTAGACAGATAGCACATCTATAAAAGAAGACACGACTCTTCGCAGCATCACATTCAAAAAATGATTGAAAGGACTATTGGAACCCTGTGTCAAATATTTTGTCTCATGAAGCCTGAGAAGGGCTGAACAAGAATATGTTGGCTTTCCCACAGAAGTTGTTGGGGTTCACGCAAGTTGATATTCACCGCTGCACTTAGCCAGCGTATCGTGTTGAATATTCTTGAACGACTCGTGCGACTCGAGCTCAGAGCGGATTGTCTTGATAGGGGCGGGTTGGTAGAGTGTTTATTACTACAGGATACCTCAAAAGTTTTCGGTGAGATATCGTTTCACAGCATGAGAGAACCACATTGACATGGCACGGTCTTCAAGTCTTTCCTTTTCTTGTATATAAGGTTCAACACAATGAGCTTTCTCACCCGCACAAAACCTTGGGAAGTCGAGCGCATAATACAGCCCATGGCTGCCGAGAAACCACTGAGAAAAGTTCCCGATAAGCTCTCCATCGTCTCCATACTTCGGGAACGGCACGCGTTTATTTTTGCCACTCGTACCTTACTTATTTCAGGGCATGTTGTTTTCTTGACCTCACTCGTGACTATTCTTGCATGAACTGGGATTGGCTGGTTGGTATTCTGGTTTGTCACTCGTTACCGCTCGCGTCTAGGTATTGCACCAGTCGACCTTCCACATTATCGCCGCTTGGACAGGCAAGTGTGCAACTACAACGCAGCTACGGTTTTGACTACCGCTTCAAAGCAATTCAAACCCACGAGAGCGTGCTCATGTGGACACTGTGAGAATGCTGCCTAGTTTGTTTCGGTCAGCTGCCTATACTCTATCCGTTCTTAAAATAAATGGTTGGAGCTTTTCGCGAAGCTTATGCTCAAGGTATCCATCCGCTTCTTTGACTCTTCTTGTTCCTGTTCTTTGTGCTTCATGCGAACCGCAATTTTGGATAAAATACTCAAGCCTCGTCGAAATCTGACGGCCGACAACGATGTCGAAGAAAGCAATCACAGCGCGAGCAACGAGGTTCCCCTTCAGGCAGATACGGCCAGTGCTAAGAGAGCCCATTTTTTCTCGCCCCTCGATCACGCTGAGGCGGAGGCTGTTCATCGTGAGGCGGAGGCTATAGATTACTCAGAAATGGAAGAGGTATAGACACCCAAGGTTTTAAAAATTGCTATAGATGTTTACGTCATGCTATTTAGAAATCCGTTAGACGCAAGATTGACAACAGAATTATACCATTAGTTATTTGCAGGTAATCTACCTCTATTTTACTGTCTCTGTGGGTTGACTTAATGCCTCGAGCTTAGTTTTGTTTGTACGATAAACGACAGCTTTCGTATTTGTGTATGACTTGCGCTAACATCCGCGCTATAGTTAACCAATTCGGTAAGGACGCTACTGCAATTCCTTGACTTTTGTAACATGTCCCCGAAACTTGCAGATCGGACAAATATGTATGTCTCTTAACTTGACGCTGGGCCCGTTCTAATGTCTGACGACCTAGTGGAAATGCTCATGTCATCACCGCTTTCAACGAGAATTTTGTTTGTTCTAGCAATCATCTTACAAAACAAACTCCACCTCATCGCAATCCTAGGGTATATCAAACAACGATAGATGGACCCTCGCCCTCAGTATATTCTACGTTGGCTATTGTAAGTTAACCCTCGAGGCCAAGCATTCTCCCAATCACCTCTACCCAGGCCTTTTGGAAATGCCCGCAAATGGTTTGTTGATTTGCCTTGAACCGCTTTCTCAACTGCACCCCTAAGTTCATGCAGTTCTCCAGAGGCACATTGGCGCCAATCGATTGTCAGTCCAGTTGAGTCCGTTTTACCACATGCTAAACTAACCCGTAACCAAGTTTTTTCCTCTCGCTAACATTTTGGGGCGTCGCATCGCTTTCGTTCATTTATGCACGCGGCTATGCTGGTCTACTCGTTCTCCGGTACTTCTTTAATCACTTTTAGGGCCTTATTCTGATCCGCTACGTTAAGTGTCCTTCTGGGAATTGGAGAGGCTGGCTTCTACGCTGGGATGATTTATTATCTCTCATTTTGGTATAAACGGTGGGGTTTTTCATAACGTACAAAGGAAAACCTACTCCATCTGACCTTTTTACAACCTTTTAGCCACGAACTCGCGCTGCGTATCAGGTGAGATACAATCCTTATTCTATACCAACTATTCATACAATACGAGCTATACGCAATAAGTCTCTGCATGACTGGTACATTGCCAGGAGCAATAGGAGTAAGAATGCGAGTTTTCGTCTATTCGCGAATTCGAATTAATAAGTTTCCATTACTCAGGGCCTACTAGCATTTGGACTCGTCAGAGCACGTACGCACCTTCTAACCGGGTAAATTTCTAATCATTCGAGCCTGCGCTTTGATCTCAAGTCCCGATCCCCTTAGTTGGCAATTCCTCTTCCTCGTACGTTCTATCATATTGGGCATAGCTATAGACAACAACTAACCTCATTGTTCAAGGTCGAAGCTATCCCTACTATTGTACTTGCTTTTCTCATTGTTCTCTTTCTTCCTTCGTTCCCATTCACCGCGACATTCCTCAATCATCGCGAGAAAGCCATCGCACAAGCTCGCGTGAACCGTGATCACAAGCCTCAATCACATGGAGGGATGACTGGATGGCAAGGATTCAAGGCCGTCATTTCAGATCTCAATGCGTGGATGCTCATGCTCATATACGCTAGCTGTGAGTGATTAGTTGTTCTACCCCGTTCTTCTGTCATCGACATTCTTTCACGAAGTCAATGTTGGAGTCGCCACAGTTTCATACTTCTTACCTACGGTACGTTGTAGTTTGTTTGTCCTCTATCATATGATGGGTCGATTGAAATGCTTTAGCTTATAAGAAACCTTGGATTTTCGTCAATAAATGCCCAAGGACTAACTGTTGCGCCATATATTTTCGGATGGTTCATAGTCTGTTTCCAGTCATGGCATAGTGATCGAACTCGAGACAGGGGCTGGCACATCATGGCTTCAAGTACCGCATCCTTGATCGGATACATCATTCTAGCAACGTCAGTCCAGAAGAGCGTTGGTGCGGCATACTTCGCGCTTTTTCTAGTCGTTGGAGGGAACTATAGTCTGTTCCCTCTGGTAATGTGAAGTGCCGCTCCATTTCTATGGGCTATATAACTCAGACTCGATTTTCCCCCTTCCAGGAGCTGGGCTGCCAATGTGTTTTCACCAACGTCTAAGCGTGGCGTCGGGACAGCATTTATTGTTTCGATATCGAATTGCGTTTCAATGTTAGCTCATACTTATTTGTGATTTAGGTTGTTAGCTGACTGTTTACCGTTCCAGCGCCTCACCTCAAGTATACTTTGACCCTGAAGACGATTTTCGCAAAGGACATGCTATATCAGCTGCGTCAGTGACTTTCACTCCCGGAATGCCGCTAATAAATTGACTACTATTTAGGTGTTTATTGCTTTCGTGTTTAATGGCTCTAGCTCTTCGTACACGACTTTCCTGGTTGAATGAGAAGCGTATGGCATCATTGGCTGCTGTTCCTCAGGGAGGGAAAGAGGCTTTAGGTAGAAATGATGCAACGGAAGAGATTTGGGATGACGATCCCAGGTATACTTTCATGACGTGAGGTGATCACTTCTAAAAAAAAATCGGCGATTTCTTGGCTAATGAAAGTCTTTCTATTTTAACAGGTGGATATTGCTTATAAAACAAAGTGTATCCGGACATGTCCTTCCCGAATCCATCTACTTTTCTCACTAATACAGTATCAAATGACTCATGAGAAATCTTGATTTCATTCCATATAAGAGCGTCAACTTTACAAAGTCAGCGACCCAGCCACTATCATGGTTCAGCTCACTGCAAAGGGACAAGATGAGATACAAAATATCATAGTATTATTGCAAGCATCCACTCCATCGATTGAAGGACTGACAGAATGCCTCCTAGTCTTCGGCTGTTAAAAGTGGAAGAGCTCCCGGTCTCGTTTTTGGCGCTACTAGTTTGGAAAAAGAGCTGACCTTTGCTCACGATGGACTGAGGGTTTTTGGCGATCCATCAGGCGGCCCAATAGATGACGACAGCATATTTTGGATATGCAGTCAGAGCAAGATGCTAGCAACAGTTAGTACAAGACAAAATGGTGCTCTAGTTGTGAATACAAACGCTGATGATTCATTAGGTTGCAGCTTTTCAACTTATCGAAAAGGGAAAGTTAACCCTAGATACAATCGCCGAGGACATTCTCCCTGAGTTGGCACACCCAGTGGTTTTGGATGGTGATCCACATCTGGGGCAAACGGGCTTCAGGCCGGCTTCTACCAAAATCACAGTCAGACAGCTTTTGAACCATTCCAGTGGCTTGGACTATGGACCAGACGACACACGTATACGCGGATATTACCTCCCTTTGGCTTATACAGCCAAACACGATAAACTGGATCCCGTAAGGCACTTCTACGATATTCGAAAGGTTTATATGCATTGCTTTGTTCATTGCCGATGCTCTACTCTAATGCTTCCATTCGAAGGGGAGATATCCCGCCCAAATGTTGAAGTTCGAGCCTGGAACCAGCTGTGAGTGTAATCTATCGTCCCGTGTGGATATTTCACCCCAGCAAGATTGATGTACCACTTGTTCCTTTTTCGGTAGGCGCATATAGCTATGGGCCCGATTCAGTCGGCTTTATTGTTGAGAGGATTACGGGACAAAGCCTGGACGAATACTAGTGCGTACTTCTATTCTCACCGATCTGGATGAGCCAAAGGAACTTCTGATCATCAGTAAGCAACATATATTTGAGCCACTTGGAATCGATTCGGCGTCCTTTTATCTTACTCCGGCCATGAAAAAGAGGCTAGTTGCGTTATCCTATCGTGAAACAGATGGGAAGATATCACCGTGGGCTTCACAAGTACCAACTATGGAAATGGACCCGGATCATGGCAGGACTATATTTCTTTCTTTAATTACAGCTGAATTTAGGTTCGTTTCCAGTGCATGTTCACATGACGGGAGTGGGACTCTTTAGTTCGATGAGAGATTACCTTACCCTCCTTCGGCATCTGTTGCAAATCAACGGTGGGCCTTCCTGATGACCACATTCAACACATGCTCATTTTTCAATCAAATAGCGGGTATCGCGGTAAACCCTATTTTAAAACAAGAATCTGTTCATACGTTCTTTGAAGCTACACTTCCTCCCTCCGCGGCAGAGGCTTTGGATGAGTGGTTGGAGGGAAAAGGTCATCAGTGGAGTACCGCGCTGTGCTTAAATACGATCGACACGCCTGGGAGACGTAAGAAAGGCTCTGTCTGGTGTAAGTTGTTTATCGACCTGCTGATCTGGGTGCTTGGCTTTAACTTTTGGCAGGGTTCGGTTGGGCAGGTACCTACCACTTCATGGATCCGGAAACAGGTGTAGCATTAGTCTTTGGTTCACAAATTGTCCCAATGAAGGATCCAGAGGTCTTCAAGGTGTGGCAAGAGGTGGAAGAAGCATTTTATCGTGGAATAGCATAGAACTGGGTTATAATAGTAACTAGTAAGTGCCCGTTAGGGCCACAAGGTGATGGGTGTACATATTCAATTGCTATAGTCATATCTGCCACCTTAGTGTTCGTCGAGTACAGCAGCAAAGCTAAGGCAGTCAAACAGTCGTGCAGAACGAGAGTATTGGAGTATTGAAATTGAGATCCGTACGCGGGCTTTATCAAGGACACCCCTTTCTTTCCACGTAAGATTACATTCATGAAGGGAATCTGAAAGCTATGGTACACAATTAGCTCTGGAGCATAGACAGCATACAACTGTCCGCACATACCTTATCAGCAAGCGCTGAAGCACTCTATATCTGCCATTGAGCGCTTCTGATGGATAATTGTAACGACGATGCATGGATACATAGCCTGTAAAAGTTTGTATTTGCGTAAGACCTCGCAGAATTCCCCATATGCTACGTTCACTTACCGTGAGCTGAATATATGTCACCAATAACCCAGGATACTGGGCTGGAAAACCGATTTCACCCGCACGAGTATTCAGTGCGAAGGTTATTGACTAGAGATAGGGTCAATGAGATAAGAATATATATATCATGCTGATGCTGATACATACTTGCAGTATTGCATAAAGCACACCAGATTCGACAAGCGTGAGAAGGGCCCTTAGGGCATGCGACCGGCTACCCCCAAAACCAGCCCTCCAAACCTTACGAAAAGCCCTGTTTGTCATGCGGAGTGCTAAGTAAGCTTCCTTCAAAAAATGCTGAGTTCATGGAATGGCTTACCAGAAACGATATCCGATGAGTATTGTTGAGATGATGTTCGAAGCTGTAGAGAGGTACATAGCTGCGTATAGATATATTCGACCATTGCTATGCTTCGTAGCTGTCATGCCATTGTGGGCGGTCAATGACATAAAAGTAATACCTGATACTGAAAGAAAAGGTAATAGTTCAGCTAAATCTATAGCTGTTCCAAGTGGCTATAGGCGTGCCAAGCGCTCCGCAGCCCAATAAGACGGGTCCAATAGTCAGCCATCGTTGTCTCCCTCGAAAGAGTGCCCATGCCCTCCAAGTCACAATTGCATCATTGACTATCTGCTACAAACCACTAATGTCAGATCAAGCAAATTTCCTGATAGGAGTTAAACGGCAGAGACTCACAACCATTATCATAATCCAACCTTGGATCTCTTCAACGAATTCCAGTGGTTCGATGTGTCGAATTGTACCTTTGACTACCAAGTTGCGTAGATGATAGAAAGGCGGAAATATGGTTGTTCCCCAGTACGAACTGGAGAGGAGAAAGCTCATAAGCGTTATATATGACATTCGGTGGGTCACACCAGGTTTACTGTGTAAATTATTTGATTAGCAGTTCCCATGTCATACAGTACTTATGACACGGGCGCACAAAGAACAAGATACTGATAATACGAAAACTGGAATCGATATTCCTGTCGGCTACCAGTTATAATTGTACTTAGGTAGGTGGAACCAAACGCACCATATAATAATGTAGAGATTGTGATATTTGCAAGGTAAAACGATAGAAGGGCTCCAAGAATCTTGATATATTCCCGTATAAACCTAAGCCAATGATGATTCGTCAGGCAAACCGATATGATTAGAGAGACTTACAAGGCCATGATTTTTTTATCCCGGACTAGAAAGAGGATATACAAGATAGAGACATTGAGGTCCACGTTAAATACAGTCAATTCCGGACACACGACGAGATGACGGCTGAAACCTGAGAGATAACAGCGCTCCCAGAGATGGGCAGATGACTCCCATTAGTGCAGAAATCCGCGCCAACGTTCGATCGTCAACGGAGCTAGAGTGAACTTTCACCATTAAAGAACACCCTTGGAGCATCAACGTCAAGCAGATATCAGATCCTGATGCCACTAAGGTCTGCATGAATCGAAAGTATCAATTCTTAAAGCACCAACAATGCCCACTGCCCGTCACGCGCACACAATATGTTTCAACATATCGAGTGAGTTTGTGCTTCAATTCATTGAGTGTTGTTATCAACTAATCATCGTTGTGGGACCTGGGTTGCTGCTAGACTCAGCTAGAATAGTGAAAATTGTGCATCTTTCCGCAGCCATGATCGCAGACCGTGCGAACTATCAGTCCAGTTGTTTATACTGATACAATATGCGTTTACTGTCACAGTTTCGATCGTTCAAATGTTGACTACTATAATATATATGCATCCTCTGTTCGCTTGTCTTTGTAACGTAAGCACCCCGTTAAGAGTTCTCATTGACGTCTCTGTGACCTGCCATTCTTTCTAAATACTGCCATCGTGTGCAACACAAAATATTGATTTTACTCCTGGTCAACAACGATGACCTTTAGCCTCGGAAATTTTGCTCGGATAAGTTTGTTCTCATCCACAGGCTGTCGTCCGGACCCCAATACTACAGTGTCCTATATTTCGCCAAAACCGTAAATCTCGCAGGCCCAGACAGCCCATCGAATCTTTCGTTGCTCCTATCTTTTTGTGTCTCAAGATCTGACCAGGCGCCTGACATTCAGCGTTGTGCACTGGTAGGGAGTGTGGGGAGGATGGAAGGTGCGGCAGTCAGTACTAGTCAGTCCCAACCAGTGGTGAGAATACAGGAAGCTAAATTGTATATAAGAACGGCATAACCGTGAGGGAGAAGATTGTGAGGCTGACTCGGGCTCTGTGGAGGACAACTCAAATTCCCGCATAATATTGCATTTATGAAGGATAACATCTGGCTCCATAGCAAGTATGATACGCGATTGTTCACGAGTGTGGACAGCTCTCCATTGGGCTGCATGGTGGTTTGAAACCGCCCAGCGCTCTCGAGCTTTCCCACAATAGATGGAAACACCACTGGCACACAGGGAGCCAGCCATCTTCTACCACCAAGAAAGAGACAACGCTGTGCCTCTGCACGTACAAAGTCGAATACGCACGCACGACCTTCCTGGAATGCCTCGGGGAGAATAAGATGTCCTCTCTGTGCGTGTACCAATGGTGGTGCGTATATACCAATGGATATATGCACCCATCGTTCCAATCTCACTTCTCTTCCCATAAGTCCTTCTATCACGGATACCTAAAAGAGAGAAAGCGATGGTACCAAAAGATTGATTCGGAATGTGGTACATTGTCCGCATATATCTTATCAGCATGCACTGAAGCACTCTATGTCTGCCATTGACCGCTTCTTATCAATAAGAATAATGACTATGCATGGATACATAGCCTGTAAAAGTTTTTATGTACATAAGAACTCACAGATTTTCCTATATGCCACATTCACTTACCGTGAGCTGAGTGTATGCTGCCAGGAAGACATACCCAGGATATTGAAGTTGGAAATCAGATTCACCTGCCCGAGTACCAAGTGAGATGGTCAATACCTAGAGATTGGGTAAAAGAGATAAGAATATATATTGCTGATGTCCATACATACTTGCAGTATTGCATACAAAACACCAGATTCGACAAGCGTGAGGAGGATCCTTTGTGCATGCGACCACCCACCCCCCAAACCAATCATCCAAACCTTGCGAAAAGTCCTGTTTGTCATATTGAAGGCTAAACAACTCCTTTCAAAAAGAATGCTGAATTCATGAAACAGCTTACCAGAGACGATGACCAATGAGTATTGTTGCGGTCATATTTGCAGCTGTGGAGAGGCAAACAAATGCGTATAGATATCCCCGACCATTGCCAAGCTCCATAGCTGCTACGCCATAGTGGGCGACAAATGCCAGACAAGTAACTCCTGATACTGAAGAAAAAGGCAACAGTTCAGCGAAACCATACCTCTTACAAATAGCTACAAGCGTACCAAGTGCTCCGCAGCCCAATAAGATGGGTACAACAGCCAGCCATCGCTGCCTCCCTCTAAAAAGTGCCCATGCCCTCCAAGTAACAACTGCATCACTGATTAGCTGCTATAAACAAGTAAGGTCAGATTGAGCAAATTTCCGGAGAGAAGTCAAATGGCAGAGGCTCACAACTATCAAGACAATCCAGCCCCCGATCTGTAGACTGTATGGTTCGATGGTTCGAGTTGTGCCTTTGACTATAAAGTTGTATAGACAATAGAAAGGTAAAGATATGATCACTCCCCAGTACAAACTGGAGAGGAGGAAGCTCATAAACGTTATGTATAACATTTTGTGGGTCACGCCAGGTTTACTTTGTAGTTTACTTGATTATCAGTTTCCGTAACATACAGTATTTATAACACGGACGCACAGAGAACAAGATAATGATAATGCGAATAGCGGAATCGATATTCCTGTTGGCTAACAGTTACATTTGTAGGTAGGTAGGTTGAGCCAAACACACCATATAATATTGTAGAGATTATGACTGCTACGAGGTACCCCAACAGAAGGGATCCAAGATCCTTGACATCTTCCCGGATAAGCCTAGGCCGATGATGATTCGTCAAACAAGCCAGTACGATTGGGGGAGACTTACGAAGTCATAATTCGTTTATCCCGACTGGAAGAGGGTATACAAGATAAAGGCTCGAGGTCTGCGTTAAAAACACGACTGATGATGGTTAAAAACTGGGCAGTAGCGGCAACATCTAGGGATGAGTCGACGAATAGACAGCTTCTATTTGTGGACATACATGTCAATGTTCGATCATTGACAGGGCTCGACCGCACTTTTACCACCAATGAACAGCCTCGGAGAATCAACGTCAAGCAGAAATCAGGTATCAGATTCTGATGCCACCAAGATCGAGCACACAAAGCATTCTTAAAGCACCAACAGCCCACGAGTAACAAACCATATGTCGCGCACGCAATGTGTTGCACCATATCGGGTGGAGTTTGCGATTTGAGTGTCGTTGTAATTGACGTGGCCCGCTGCTAGACCCAGCTAGTTGAATAGTAATAATTGTGCATCCTTCCACAGCCATAGCGGCAGACCGTGCAAAGGATCAGTCCTGTCATGCCGCTTCGTTTGACATAAAATGGTTCTATCCTAATATTGGCACCAGCTTATCATATTTTACGACTTGACGTATCGTGTGACTGCTATGCATCCTCCGTTTCTTGATCGTAACAACCATAACCTGTACTCTCGGAAATTTTCCCTCAACTCGAAATTTTGTTGGACACCTCTATTAGGCTGTAAATATCGCGATGTTCGTTTTTCTGAGGAGAAACTGGAGCTTTATACCTACTGTCTACTAATACTTCATGCGAGAACGAGCTCTGTCTTCTGCAAGGTCGTTTAATTGACTTCGGAAGAGAGCTCCCGTCCTGACTGTTTTTCAATAATTACTATACATCCATCTATTGTTACTGTCCTTAGATTTGCCATGATGTTGTTCATCAAGTACGGCAGCGAAGCTGGAGGACAAGCCAAAAGTCGTGTAAGAAGAGGGCATTGGAGCTAAAATATAGTATATCGTATGCTCGACAACTTGCAATTTGTCCAGGCGCCTGACACTCAGTGCTGTGCACTGGTTAGAAAAGTGGGGGAGGCCGAAATGTACGGGCCCAATCAGCTGCAAGCTGGTATCGTGGGTGATACAGAGAGTTTACTTAAATATCTGGACTTGCGGCGCGCAGGGCATAGATACAGGTGTATAGAACGGCATGGCCGTTACCCTGTCAATGGTGAAATTGGGAGGTATATTTGGACTTTGTAATAAGGCTGTTGTTCGGGAAAGGTAGCATCTAGCAGTATAGGAGGAGTTATAATTTGCAAGATGACAAGCGTTGGTAACTCTGCTGTGATGTATGGTGGTTTCAAATTGCTGCAGTGCATTAGAAGTGTGAAGGCCAAAGAAAAAAAGCATCGTACAACAGTAGATAACCCTTGTAAGTTAGCTATATGGGTTCATCAAGGAGGCAGATTAAGAACATGGCTGAATATGACTGCAAACTCAGACTTAGCCTACGGAACTTCTGAGGGAGCGATGGTGAAACTACAAAGTGGAACGTAGATCAGTGGGCGTAGTTCTGCAAGACATCGCTGCGGTGTGGCTTGAACATACACAGTTGAAAATAAAGCGTTTATATTCGATATTGTCTACAAGAAGAGACGGGGTCAAATAAGTGACCCGCAATGTGTGATGATATATCTATATGATAGTTCCACGCCTGTCCTATCAGCAAGCGTTAAACAATTTACTGTACGTTTATCATCGAGCGCTTCTGATCAATAAGAAGAATAATTATCGATGGATACACTGCCTGAAGATTGGTTTATCAGCTTGTAACAGAATCTTTCAAATATACAATCACTTACTGTAAGCTGAACATATCCTATCCATATAGCATGTCCAGCACGATACTTCAACGAGCCGAATTCAGAGTCCGTTTCAAAAAGGGGAATGGCTGCTGACTAAATGTAAAGTGACTGGGATGAGATATAGATTATTCCAGTGTGGCTATACATACCTCCAGTATTGCATAAAGTAGGCCAAATGCGATAAGCATGAGAAGGATTCCCCGGGCATATGACCAGATGCCTCCTAAATTAGCCCTCCAAATCATACGGAAACTACTGTTGGTCGTACAAGGGGATGCATAAGTTTTTCGCAAAAAGTTTTTGTCACCATGAAATGGCTTACTAAAGACGATAGGCAATCAGTGCGGTCGAGGCAATGTTGGTCGTAACGGAGAGGTAAAATGATGCGTAGAAAAGCCCTTGACCATGAGGAAAATTGTCGGCTAGTATACCATCATGGTAGGAAGTCAATGCCACATAAGTAACTCCTAATACTGGAAAACAAAAGCAGCACTTTGTCTTAGTCTACAACTCAGCTTTCCCGGGTCTCTATAGCGTACCGAGCGACCCGACACCCGACAGGGCGGGGCCAGCGATCAGCCATCGCTGTCGCTCTCTGAAAAGCGCCCAGGCCCTCCAAGTAACAATCGCATCACTGATGAGCTGCTATAAACCAGTGACATTAGAATGGCCGTCTGGATTGAAGCCAATAGGGGAGATTCACGATTGATAAAATAGTCCAGCCTTGAATCTGGTTAAAGTATAAATCGATACGGCAGACTGGACCTTTGGTTGTATAAATGTGGAGGCAGTAAAAAAAACGTAATGTGTTTGTTGCCCAGTACAAGCTGGAGAGGGCAAAGCTAATAGCTGTTGAGCATAGCATTGTGTAGGTGATGCCGGGTTTTCCGCGTAGTTGGCTGATCAGACGATTAGCATGCAAGCTATACACATGGTATAACACATACAGAGAAGAGGAAGCCGATAGCGCGAAAAGTAGGATCGAGGCTCCTATAGATTGTGAGTTAAGCCTGCGGGTAGATGAGCTTGATTAGACGTACCGTAAAATAAGTTAGAAATCGTAAATCCCGCAAGGTCCTGCAGTAGATCGACTCCCAGGACCTTGAGAATTTTTCGGATAGGCATGAACCTATGATACACATTAGTCGAGCGACACGGTGATTGAAGCAGGTTTACGAGGTCATGGTTCGATTATACCGGGATAAGAGGGATTTCCAAGGACGAGAGACATCCTTGACTGCTGCGTTATATACATCCTAAAGGGGGGTAGGCTGATATTATGGAAGTAGCTGCGCAGTGACAGATGGACAGTTGGCTTCCATCAAAGGCTGAACAGATGACATCGAAAATTAAAAGCGTGGTGATCGAAGAATGAAAGTCTTTCAACACCTGAAGCCACAAAACGTTCAGATCCCAACACCGTGGTAACACGTATCAACTCTCAGAGCCTCAGGGCCGCAAGGCATTGAAAAACCTTGAATGAGTGTCATTAGAACAATCACAACGTTCGAGTATATGTCGTGATCATAAGCGCTGGGCCAGTGTTGTCTCGACCCTTGTTTTGCTGGGCTCATGATTCGGAAAGAGCTGATCGTTTGTTGTCCCTTCTGTTGGTACTGCCGCGTTGTCCATTGTTGTTCGGCTCGTGCGTCCGACCAATGTCAGCAATTTGATGCATATATCAGCATTCGCCCAAGACGAGAATTTTAGTCTCAAACTATGATGCTATATCATGTGTTCGACCCCTTGTGTTCAGCATTGTACACTAGCCGGGAAAGTGGTGGAGATGAAGAGGGTGGGATAGCCAGTTTCAAGCCAGGGGCGTGGGTGATGCCTTTTTTAAAGCATGATTAAATCGTCAGAGATCAGATGCTGTCTACACAAATTCAGTCGGTAAATTGTTACTGTTGAGCAAGGCATGTTTTCGTATGTCGTATTACTTAGTCTATCAATGCACTGTTGGAGATAATATAGCCATGGCACTCCTTGTTAGTTTTACTTTCATTCCGGATGGGCCACTATTTTATATCTAGGAGCTCCAACAAGCGAAAAGAAAAAGATAGCGTCAGAGAACTGACCTAGAATGCGAGGTATGCCTGCAAAGTGGTTTCGCGCATATCATCTCAATATGTGCTAAAGCACCCCCATGTCTGTTATTGAGCGTTTCTGGCGAAGGATAAAAATGATTATCGATGGATACATTGCCTAAGGGTTTTTGGCTCTGTTAACTCATAACACCACTTCATATGTACAGGGCCACTTACCGTCAGCTGAACGTACACTATCCATATGATATATCCAGTAAAAAATATTGGTGAATCTAATGCAGACTTTCTAAACCCGAGTGGAATGGCTACCGACTAGAATAGGGTTACCGATGCGGCATGGATAATATATTAGTATAGGTATACACACACCTGAAGCATTGCATAAAACACGCCAGACTCAATAAGTATGAGAAGGACCTGCTGTGTATAAGACCAGCGGTCTCCAATTCGCCTCTCCAAACCATTCGAGAAACCCTGTTCGTCATGAAAGGGGCCGCGTAAGTTCCTTGCAGAACGTTATTATTGCCTCCATACCAAAGACGATAGGAAATGAGCGCCGTTGAGGTGACG
Organism: Calocybe cyanea; assembly: GCA_018851305.1. Taxonomy (NCBI): domain Eukaryota; kingdom Fungi; phylum Basidiomycota; class Agaricomycetes; order Agaricales; family Lyophyllaceae; genus Calocybe; species Calocybe cyanea. Next base: position 33,935 of record JABCKL010000047.1, read on the forward strand.
TTGGTAGCCACGGAAAGATATAATGATGCATAAAAGAGCCCCCAACCGTTGCGCAAATTCAAGGCCAATACACCATCATGATGAGAGGTCAATGCCACAAAGGTGATTCCTGTTACTAGAAAGAAATAACCGTTCATGATATGGCTTATTTGTTGGTTATAGCGTACAAAGCATTCCGGCACCCAACAGGACGGGGGCAGCAAATAGCCACCGCTGTCTCCCTCTGAAAAGCACCCACGCCCTCCAAGTAACAGTCACATCGTTGATTAACTGCTATAAATCACCAATCTCAGCAATCTCTGGACAAATGCCGAAGGACATGATTCACAATTGATAAGATAGCCCAGGCTTGAATCTGGTTAAAGTATAAAGTTAAAAGACGATTTGGACCTAGAGTGATAGTTTCGTAAAGATAGTAAAATGGCAAGAATATAATTGTGGCCCAGCAGGAGAAAGCTCAAAATTGTTGAGCACATCATTATATAGGCGCCACTAGATTTGCTCGGTAATCGGCTGATGAGACGGTCAGTAGTCAGGTTATGCACAAGATATAAGTGCATACAAAGCGGATACCGATAATGCAAAAAGTGGAATCGATAGCCCTATGGCTATCAGTCATGTATGCGGGCGGATAAGCTGAATAAAACGCACCGTATAGAAGGGTAGAAACAGTGATACCGGCGAGGTACGAAAGTAGGTTAATTCCCATACTCTTCAGAATCTCCCGGTTAAGCATAGTGCTATGGCAAGTCAATATTAACTAGCCAATTCGCACAGTGTTTGGAGTAAACGTACGAGGTCAGGATTGGATTATACGGAATTCAGAGGGGGGATGCGGGGCGAAGCTCAACGTTCGAATTAAATACACACAGTTCAAATATATGGCCGATTAAGACAGGGCCGGAACATGGGAAGCAGCACTTGGAGACAGACAGTTGGGAGTCTCGCAGAATTTACATCAAATAATGATCAATGATCATATTCCGAGCCACAAGAGTATGAGTCCGAGACATCAACAGCGCTCGACAGAGACGAGAAAGTGAGAGCGAGGTGTTGAACAGCATCGATCGGCGTTCGCGAGTCAAGCCATTGCGTGCCATTGTGATCAATGTAACCTGCCACTAAAGTACAGAGTTGTGCGGATGTCAGTTGCAATTCCAGATCGTGAGAACTGCCAGCCCAGTTGCATGGTTTCGTCAACACGCGGCCCAGTATGTAGTTCTATCCGGAGCAGGATATCAAATTGTTGATGAATACATGAGATGGGTGCGTGCGCATATTATGGTTCTAACTGTCAAAAGTTCTATTTGCTCATATTTGCATCAACTCTTTGAAAGTTCAGCAGTACAGAATGCTAAGAGTCTTCTCATACACCCGCCACTTCTTTCGCTCGAGATGTACCTTCTCTACTCACGCATGTCGAAGAAAGGACCCATGGTCTCTTCCTGGTACTCCCGAGCACCTGGCTTCCACGACTGTGGAGGACATAACGCCAACGCCTCTGCCTAGACATAACGAGTCTCTATCTACTCTGCGTGCGCGTCTTTTATATCAATCACGCAAGCGGGGGACGCTGGAGAGCGACCTACTACTGAGCACGTTCGCAAGGGATCACCTCAATTCGATGACAGAAGCGGAGATGTACGAATACGATAAGGTCAGCCGAACTCTCGTCTCATAAGGTTATACATGGACTGACAGGTATGGTACTATAGCTATTAGATGAGGCAGATTGGGATATATATTACTGGGCGACACAAAAACGGACGCCACCAGAGCGGTGGTCAAACTCTGAGATATTGCAGCGACTCGCTCTCCACGCCAAAAATGAAGGCAAGGTAATACGTATGATGCCCAAGCTGGACTAGCGCCGTGCATAAAAATTACACTCAATCAAGCTTTCCTCTTATTATTGTTGCTGCATAATCTATTTTAAAAGAATTGAACACACTTAGGGTAAAGCTAGCCACTTTTCAATAAGCAAGCCGAGATTCGGGGAGCCCAATCCTGCACAAAATCAGCCTTGTGCATCTTTAACGGCTAAAGGCTTACCCGAAGCAGGATCCCATTTTTTATCGCTGTCAATCAAGAATCAGTATTCAATACCAATGCCGTTCAGATCGCGAATAACTCACGCTTTAAACCCGCCACCACGTTCGCCATACACTGGGTAATGGATCGGTCAACCGTCAGCCATTAGACTAGATTACCAGTGATGTATAAACTCACAGCCTCTGCATCCTTGGTTGGTTCCAGACGTGACATCGTTGAATGCGCTTGCGAAACCTCGTGAATAGATCTAAAAGTCGTCGCTCAGCCTCGCATGCTCTTAGTCAATGAGTTGACGATCTACTCACGGTCGGGTTTATAAAACCGACAGGCTTCTTTCCCGCAGCGATTCGCGCGTCATTGACAAGTGTTATGATCGAGGCAGCCGTAGGTACTGCGCCTGATGTGCCACTGTCAACCCGGACTGAGCCGTTGTCGACGTTCACGAATGAATTCCTGTATGCTTAGTTAGCTGGATTACGCAAATAATAGGGATCGTTAACTTACGCGTTGGCAGTTATATCCGGATAAGCACGCTAAAAAGTTCCCTCAGGACACTATGGACAATATAGCGCAAACATACACTTACCCCTTTATGATTGAAATGCTTGAAGAGTCCAGGTTCAGTTTTTCTCAGTCTGTTTAGATATGCATTGACCGTTGATTTCTGGTATTCGGGGACAGAGAACTTGTTGCTAAAACCGCCTCCGCCAGACTCAAAAAGCCCTGGGGCAACCTCTTGATTCCAGACCTCCTCTGAACCCGGCATCGCAGCTGCACCAGCCTTAACTTGTGTGCCACCAATTGTCGTGACCCAAGGACACGACGCTGGCCATGAAGGGTTAAAGCGAGTCGCATTCACATTCATCGAGTCTTCAAAAATAAGCTACTTTCAGACGCATGTAAGAAAGGTGTGTAAAGCAAAGCAACACTGACCGTTCTCATCGATACAATACCCGCTTTGAGCACCACTAGCGCCTGCATTTCCAGCCGAGTACAGAACCGTCACCCCCATCAATCCAAGCTTTCCAAACTCAGCGCATTGCCGTCGCAGGTAGAAGTCGGAGTAGGCGTATTCGTGGCTTGCTTGCGAGTTTGACACGACGTAGGGTGCTTTAACGGTCCCACAGTCGTGTATCTTGAGCCCACCTGGTATAGGATTCGGTAAGTTGGGGTCGTAGGTCAGATCGTCCCCACCCGAGGAGGTACAATAAGAGCCGTCAACAGCATCAAGCCATTCGTTAAAGGAACGAAATACTCCTGTATTGAGTAACCATTAGAATCAGATAATACAGCCAACTGCGCAGAGGTCAAGAGACAATGGCAGATAAGAACGTACCTGTCTGTGCATTGCCGAGTTGTAGCAACTTGACAGGCTGCGGCTGTACGAGAGACATAGCGTACTGCAAGATCCAACCAGCCTCGCCAACAGTGGTCTCGTCATTCTGCTCAAGAGAACCTACGAAAATAGCTAGTGAGCAGCGGCAACGTCATCACGAACACTTCATCGCGTACCTCCATCGATTGAAATCAGCTCAGGAGACTTCCCCACTAGTGTTGGTGAATAGTTTCTGAAGAAAGCGTCCAAGTCCGATTGGAGGTAAATATTCTTGTAATAGTTTACTGGAAAGAATAAAGCATTTCTCTCTGAGATGACTTGTCGACGGAAATTAAGACGCCAATCATACCTATACCAAAAGTGTTGCGATCTACTGCTTGGGGGGTGTAGCTCATGTTATAAAGACTTCTTAAGCAATCTGGTGTTACAAGCTTGTCGCACCCTAGCGTGGCGTTGACGCTTGATGTTCCAGCCTGTCGTTCGTGATGACGCAAAGACCGAGTCGGTGTTGCATTCCTCTCAGCTAGGACGATGCTTGGCTGTACTGTAGGCGTGATGAAATCGACGACATCTGATATTCCAGGTGGAAGAGAATAGGAGTCACACCCTGAAGACGCCATCATCAATAGCAGTCCACAGAGCAGCATCTCGAGACAAAAGGCTCCTCACCAACGTGGTTCTCCCCGCCGTCGTGTCGTTTATATACATGATATCTCGTGTCCAAAAGCCGCTCAACCTCCCCGACCGTAGCACCATGAACCTCAACCCATACACGATTAGCACTGTGTCGAATTCGTGTCGTTTCGACACCAGAAGCCTCAAGCCAATTCTTCACGGAACCCACCACGTCATTCGAAGGAGCAAATGTGTCAACAACCCGCTGAGGTGTCCAATGCTGACCGTAGGAAGACGATTCTGGATCCGACACTGCCAAAAGGAGATCTGGAAGATGTTCGATGTTCTGCTGCTTCAACGCAATGCGCAGAGGTTGGGGTAAAGATAAGTCAGAAGGTAAACGATGCTTCGTGCTACGTTCCCAGTCAGGATGGGAGGTGCGTTTCTCGTGCACTACCGTGACATGCCTCGAGCTGCCGGCCCTAGCAGGAGGCTTCGCCACGCTGAGGCTGAAAGGTGCGAGCACTCCATGAAGGAGCAAGATCGAGGATAGCCCGAGACGCATCGATATGAGCAGTATCGGCTTGGTGAGATCGTCCTAGCCATGATACTAGGTTTATATGAAGCAGGTTCCTCAGGGTAGCTCAATAGACATTGCACAGGATAACCAGCTTTGCGACGTATACGGATAAGTTTGTGATCTTAAAACTGTGTGCGCAGGCAAGGTCTCGCCGCAGTCTCATTGAAGTCTTGGCGGTTGACAGGCAGTTGATTAATTGACCCGGAATACCCTGTTCCGTCGGAATGATCGCAGTCCCGGGTTAAGCGTTGCGCCACTTATAGATGTTCCAGCTGATATCCTTGCTGAACCTTTAGTCGCCAAAAATGGGGGGAGTAGCGGAATATAGTAAAGATGGATTGAATGAAAAAAATCCCAAGTTGCTTCAAGCAGCCTCCAAAAATGGCTGCAGCGTAAAATGCGGCATGAGAAAGCACGAGAGCGCATAAGAGCAGTTCCGGAGGTTTGATTCGCTGAGTAGCTGGAAGGGGGAAAGCCTTTTCGCACCCTATGCAAAATACCACCCCCGTTTTTGACGATTTCCGGTTGGCATGGGCGGTGTTTATCTTGTGCGTGACATCGATAAGAGCTATTATAAGCTAGCCCGGGGCTGCTCATCCTCATCATTCGGTCGTGTAATATTAAACTGCGAGGCATGATGCAATCTGTGTGCGTAGTGCCTGACCTAGTGAAGTCAGGATCCGCTTCCACATCCGACGGTCCACACCTCTGCATCAGTTCTGCAAAACAGAAGGTTCGCTGGTAGCTTAGGTCGTTGTTGCCTTGACGAGCACCACTGTTCCTGAAACAATGAGGTGGTGGGACGAAACAAGTAAGGTCACTTTTGCAAAACAAAAATATAATTAAGCAACCTGAGATGTAACATAACACACCACTTCTCTACATATCCGGAAGCCCCTCCACCTCCCGCCCCTCCTTATCCGACTTCCCTCCCTCCACGTCTCGACTCGAAATCCTTCTCGCCTCCAGCTCCATCATCCCCAACCTCTCGTCATACCTCCTCAACAACAACCTCTCAACCCACCCACCACTCGGAAACGCCTTCTCCCACTGATTATGCAGATGCACCCCAAATACCTTCTTACCCAACACATCGTCCAACCCTCCACCTTCCTCCAACCCAAGTCCCATAGTCCACTTCCCCGCTCTATGGTCCGGGACGAATGGGTCAGGAAGGCGATTGTCAAGACGGCATGAACGCCCGTCGCCAAAGCAGAACGGGAGAATTTTAAATGGGGGGATGGAATGTGCAATCAGGCGGCGCCAGAGTTTGAAGTAAAGGAGGGAGCCCCAGTCGGTTGAGCGGATGCGGGGTGGAGGGGAGGTGACCATGATGTGGAAGGCTTCGCAGAGGTAGGGAGAGTGTTGGCGGAAGCGCATTAGAGCGCCGTTGAAAGGTTGGTAGGGCTTGTCTGGTAATATCGTGTGTGTATGAGCAAACGAAGGAGAAGAGATAGGATAGGATAAAATATAACAGAGAAAGCATGAAGATAGGATAAATATATTAGACATACCATAACAGTCCCATTGTGTCACGAATTCGTGCTCCAAAAGGGGTGCCAGATCTCTCGTTAGAAGGGAGTCCATATCTATCCATACACCTCCGTAGTTCCACAGCAACAACAGCCTGAGCAAATCACCATCCAGCCAAGCCCTCTGATCCTGGAGCTTCAAAAGCTGACTTCCATGCAGCGCAGTTGATTTTGCCAACATAGGAATATCCACGACGCGAATAGCGAAAGATTCAGGATAGCGATTGACATACTCGCTGAGAATCGGGTTTGCTGAGAGATCACCGTTTGACCAAACGATCAAACGCGAAGATGAAAGGTCCTGTGTTGCAAAAAAGGATTTAATCATCCATTCTTGACGCGAACCAAAGGGCACGAGGTCCGTACGCCAGTACGTATGGTACTGTGTACGTGCTTCTGGATGTATCCATCCCGGGCCGCGAGTGTCCTTCGAATGTGGTTGTATAGTTCCTGCAAACTCGTAGCAATCCAATCCGCGTCTGAGAGGCATCCCCGCTTGCACCTCAAACCTCCGTGGACCATATAACGCTTCCGACACGTTATATTTCGGACTAACGCGCGACGACTCGAAGCAGCCCGATAGCGGTACTATGGGATCAATCTCCCTATCCACCCAAGACCGCGAATAAAACGCAATTTCGATATGAGGTTCGTAGAGGTACAGTCCCACGAGAATGACTAGGAAAGAAAGAGGTAGGAGATATCTGAACAACACATTGCGAACGGTGCGCCTCCGCGGCAACGGGAGGACATTGAACAGCCATCTCCGTCCCCGAGAGCGGTAAGTAGGGTTAGGAGGAGGGAGGAAAGGAGTATATTCTGCCTCCTCGGCGGAATCAAGAGCGGCTGATGAAGGCGGTGATGACAAGGCGTCGCGTCTAAAGTCTTGGCGGTGAATCGTGGCGGACCGCAGTCGGGGCGCTGAAGCTTGGAAGGAGTATAATGGGAGTCTTGTTGGGCGGTGTGCGGCGCCGCTTCGCGCCATGATATTTTAAGTTGGGTTCAAGGGCGTCTCCCCGTTGAAAGGGTAGCCTCCCAGTTACGTCGAATCGTCGTCGATATGGCTTTAAATGTAGGTTCCAAGTCTCCGAGTAGTCCCGCCTGACCTAACGGTCTTTAAGTAAGTCCGCAGCGTCGCCAAACTGTATCTTGTGCACCTCAAGCCCCTGAAGCAACAGAAATGGAGGTATGGGGGATTCGCCAGCGGTGGCGGAGAGCGTGTCCGCCTTTGTGGAATTTTGGGACTTTATGACTGCAAGCTAAATTTGGCTTATTCATTACATAAGCTGAACTTCAACGCTGATTGGTCCGGTCATCGGCAATTGGGAACGTCTTCCACACGTTTGCATACTCCTTCAACAAGTTGCATTGACCAAGGCACAAAACCAACAGACTAGACTGCAACAGTAGAACCGGAAACAACGCAACAACTTCGTAATATCGATAAATGGCGGTAAAACAGGAAATGGAGAGGTAAAAAAGAGTTGGTGTCCCTGCGTTGAATAGTCAGATGTAATATAGTACGAAAGCAGGTAACGAGGGTTGGATTCAAGCCATCGAGTGAAGCAACGACACACTATAGAGTCTACGAGATGAAAAAAAAGAGGAATAGGCAGCGAAATAAACAAGTGTGCGGCGACCCAGGGATCGGAAAAAGCTCGAATCAAATGGATGAACGTAATATGAGAGTTGGGGGTTTGGAAAACACCGATAGGGTATTGCTGCCTTTAAAGTCGGAGCGGGGTTTCAAAGCGAGAATAAGGAAAAGGAAAGAAAAGGAAGAATGGTGCCGATAATCGATATTGCTTGTTGAACGGTTGCGGGTTGCCCTAAATTCGAAGGTTTTAAATGTTTGATCAACTGCGGTTCTGCCCTCCCATCCACCCTATCATAATCCTACCGCTTCAACTGTCTACCCTCCCACCACGTAACCCCCCCTCGGATCCACCCAACACAACCCAAACCATGACTGCCAAGGAGGTTTTCATCGGGCAACGGGCACAGCACCACGATACGCAGCCGCTTGACCTCGCGGGGGTACTGCAACTCCATTCTGACGAGCACTTTGAAGCTGTTGCTGCTGTCCATTGCTCTGATAAACGACCTGGCCCTGAATATGTTGCTGTTGTTGCTGTGTTGTCGATTGTTGCGCTCTCGACTGCTGTGACGTAGGCTGGCTACTAGTTTTCTGTCCCGCCGCATTTGTATTTGCGTTGGTATTCGCTGTGCTCTCCTCTCCCCCACTAGGAGCAACGTACAACCCCTTATCAATCGACTGCGGAATCGGTTGAATCTCCGTCCCAAGCTCCTGCTCAATCCTATAAAGATTGAACCGATCCTCATACGTAACCAGATTAATCGCCAAACCCAAATGCCCAAACCTTCCAGACCGACCAATCCGATGAAGATACGTTTCACTATTCTTGGGGAAATCAAAGTTAATGACGACATTTACGGCTTGAATATCGATTCCACGTGTAAGGAGGTCGGAGCAAACGAGATTACGGCAAACGCCATTACGGAAATCATGGAAAACGCGATTACGATGGGATTGAAGCATTTTTGCGTGGGAGTAGAAACAGGAGTAGCCGAGGTCTGTCACCTTTTTGGCGAGGAGCTCGACGCGTTGTGTAGAGTTACAGAATATGATAGATTGGTTGATTTGGAGCTGAATGAAAAAATTCGGTGAATTCAATATACAAGAAAAAGAGTAAGATGAAATTTTGAACGAACCTTTGAAAAGAGGGTATTAAGACAATGGACCTTTTGCCTTTCTTCGACGTAGGCATAATATTGCGTGACACCCCGAAGGGTGAGTTCGTCCATGAGATTGATTTCATATGGAGACCTCATGTGTTTGTCCTTACGAAAAAAGACGTGAGCTTGAGATATATTAAAATTAGCGAAAGTGTTGACACACCTTGAAATCTTTGACAATCAACGGGAAAGTAGCACTGAACAGCATCACTTGGCGTTCAGCAGGAAGATAATTAAGCAATTGCTCCATAACAGGAGCAAATTCCGGTGAGAGAAGTTTATCCGCTTCATCCATGACAAAAACCGGACATTCGCTCAAATCAGCGACGTTCTTCCCGGCAAGATCCAAAATCCTCCCGGGCGTCCCCACAAGCACATGCACCGTTTCCGAAAGCCTCAAAATATCATCTTTAAGCGTTGTCCCACCAGTCGTAACCATAACCTGCAATCCCATATGTTTCCCAAGAGTCTTGCACACCTGCGACGTCTGCAGTGCAAGCTCTCTCGTCGGAACTAAAAGCAGTGCCTGAATCTTTGGTTTCATAACGTCAATTTGTTGAAGGGAGGGGATGGTGAAGGCGGCGGTTTTGCCGGTACCGTTCTTAGCGCGTGCGAGGACGTCGCGTTTGGTGAGGGCGATGGGTATGGCTTCTTCTTGGATAGGAGAAGGCTTTTCGAATCCGGCTTCGAAAATGCCCATGAGGAGTTCACGGCGGAGGAACATGTCCTCGAATTCGAGGCCTTTCGTGGCGGTGACATCTTCGGTTTGAGGACGTAGGTCTTTTGCGGGGGCACGAAGACCGGCTTTCCAGCTGGAATCACTGTTGGCTGGTCTATGTTGGGGAAAAGACGTAAGATATCAGTTTTGGGCGTCTATGCTTCCAAAAAGAACAGAAAATGAAGAAGAAAGGGTACCAACGTTGATGATGATGAGGGGCCAGTTTGTGACATGATTACTTGTAGGATATGGGCGGGATGGATTGTTCAGGTGTTTATTTGACGAGCGGATGTCTGGAAGGAAGGCTTTGCGGCGGTGGTAATTGGTTGATAAATGATTTGCTGTTGGACTTTGCGTGGTCTATTCGGGTTTGCAGGGGAAAAAAGGAAATTTATGCTGCAGTTGAAATCTCTTGTCGCGACAGACGAGATATGATAGACGAAGAGATATAAAGAGGTTATTGCTCAAATAGAGAAGAGTTGGGCGAGTTTGAGGGTTCGATAGCCTTTTGGTAGATTCGAATGAGGAAGGAAAAAAAATTCAAGCAAGGAGAACGGCAACGTTGTTCACACGCCTCCCAATTCCCACTTGATGAATTCTTTACTCATCGACATCTGCACAGCGGACAAGCGACACTCGGCCAGAAGATTGCTGGACCCAAATGGAACATTCTCGATGGCAAGTAATGCAAGAAAAACCTCAAAGTAGCATTCAGGCTTTATGAGCTTTGTACGTGCAGAATGGACAAGCGTATACCAAGCCGCCAATCACAGCTCATGATCAGTCTGACAGCTAAATTTCATGCTCGCACTCGGTTCTGTGCTGCTGTAACTCAGCGAAACGCTCTTGCAGTTACATTTCTCAAGCAAAAACTTTACGCTGTCCAGGTGATAATATACGCCTTTCACTTAGACACCCGTCCCTCTCTTGCTGTCCCAGGGTTGCTTTAATGAACGAGACGTTAATTTGGGGATGTCTGTCATCCAATGCCAGGTGTACAGGTTAGCAGCAGCAATCCACCTTGACCCAATGCATGGAAAGCTCTCAGCTTCTTCCTGCACTCATATTTTACGCAGATGCGAATATGCACTACACCCTAACAACTGGCCCAAAATCTTACCGTCTATGCTACTCGCTTCTGGTACAAGTCCGATCCGTGTAAATCCACAAGTCGTAATCAGGACCGAGGCCTTTTACGTGGCAAGCTCTGGCACTCCAGGGGGGGCCGAATAGAGGACCCCTGCGCCGCTCAATGACGTGCGCGCTATAAAAAATGCCAGCTGACAATCACCGATCACGACTAACGGACCAAGAAAAAAATTAACGTTCTTTATGAATGACTGTAGATGAAGATCCTCTATTAATATCGATCCTCTTTTACAACAGAGTCTGGCGTAAGCGTGCTCTGGTATTTTCGATTAGGCATGCATTCGTGCTTTATTTATTGGGCGGACGAATGCATCATGCAGCATTTTTTATGTGTACGTGCAAGTCCCAGGCACCAGGGTACGTGCAGTCTGGCAAAGGGCCACTATTTGAATGTATGGAAGCTTCGCGCTTTCATGACGGCGATATCTGACTTGGAAATCTTATTGAAGTGATGATCGTTCTTTCAAGGATCGAAATGGTACGTACCCAAGCGAAGGGCTTCATAAAAGATCTCGCCGTCGCGAATACAGGTCGCAGGCGCCTACAAAGCACCTGCTTGTAATCTTCAGAAGCAATAATCACCTGTTTATTGAACAGATTGCGAAGCACAATAGGAAGAATTCTCAATTCACGTCAGATTTTGATTGAGATGTGATTGTACCCTCATGGGTATTTGCCCACATCGCAATGCTGGTTCTTCTTCTCATGCTTGGACGTGGCGATGTGCAAGGGGCCCTGTCATCACTGATATCATTATCATTATTTACTTATGACGAGTAGGTAAACCAAAATTGATGCATTACAATTGGGTATCAGAGATGAAAAACAAGAGGCGCGTAGATGGAGATTGTTCGAGCGCGATTTACGCAGCAACCAAAAAAGCTAGAGATAGACAAAAACCAGCCAGAAGATAATTTTTGTACTGGCGGTAGGACATAGAACGCTCTGAACGCTACATTTCCAGTGGCCGAGCTGTTGATGTGACCTGCACAGCGCCGGCAGGGCTCAAGACATCGCCCATCCAACAATCGAGATTCCAGAACCTTAACCAAGTACCGTAGTGTTGACGAAAGGCTGACAATACAAATGACAGACAGCGGTCCGTCGAGTCGGTCGGTCGCCTGCGTAGAATCATTCGCTAGTACGATCACTACAGTAGCCGAGTAAGCCGGGTAATTAAGTCAAGTTCAAGGCGTCAAGTTCTGAAACGCGGCATCGTCAAGCGCTTGGAGGAGGAGATTTGAGAGGGTAAAGCAGGAGAAAGGACTGAATTAGATTTTGGGGTGCATATGCAGGCCATCGTTGTACCTGTTTAGAAGAAGCCTTGATTGATGGAAGGATCGTGGGAATTCCGGCCCTTTTCTCATTTTGTTTTCTTATTTTTTTTCCTCCGGCTTGCCCTTGTCACCCCTCGGTCGGCCTGTCTGTCCAACTGTCTGTCCATCTTTCATTATAGGGCTGCTGCTGCTCAGAGGTTAATCTTGTTTCCTGCTGTTCTTTGCTGTTTTCTTCCTCATTCTCATCACCAAAGAAAAGCGGTAAGCGCACAGCAATCCCTGTATCATCATTTCCGTTTGATCAATTTCGAGAAACGTTTAGGATTCGGAACTCTTTAGACTGAGCCCCTTCCTACGCTCCTTACAAGACCGTTTTATATATCAATAAACTTTCTCCGTTCTTTACTTCTCTCCCATGTTCACGCCCCCTCCGTCGCCGCCCCCAAAAACGACTCACGACCTCCCACCACGCACACCAGTCTTGGAGTCAGGCGCTTTCAAACCGTTTACGAATGATATCAGACGGCGTGATATTGGCCGTAGATTAAGGTGGACAGTCATACTTGCTCCACTTGTACTCGTCTTTATCACCGTATCTACTCGATATCTCGTTCACCCCATTGCTTTCGACGTCTTCGTAGACAGCGCATCATTGGAAAAACTTTCATCAAACTTTGTCAGCTGGACCCCTCACGAGCCTCACGAGCAGCTTCTACAGCCCCGACAACTACCATCTCCCTCGGTCTCTGCGCCTCCACTGCCCACATCAACACCTTCTATCCCCTTGCCTAGCCCATCCTCGTCTCCCAGCCCGACCATGGCCGTAGCACCAGTACCGACCATTCCTTCAAGTTCTCCAGTACTCCCGACACCCTTCCCCCAACCATTTGATTCAAACCGCTCACAAAACTTTTCCAGTGTTTCATGCTCCAATTTCTTCGCCAACATGACCTCCACTCCAGCTTTCCGGACTTGCCGCCCGCTATCGCTCCTCTTAGACTCCTCCGCTGCTTTTATTAATGTTCGTACACAGGCTTTAAATCATGAATCATGAACAAAACTGATGTTGATTTCTCTCTTTTCTGATTCAGGCTCAAACAAATCTGACACTGCTCAACTCAGTTCTGTGGGGCACATGCAACACAAATACAGCGAAGGATCAGTGTCATGCTAACATGGACTGGTTCGCTACAAACATCAAAAGCGCGTGCGAGAAGGATCTTGAGGATCGAAATACCATGGCTGTCAACACACTCATCGGTGAGTCGTGCTATTTCTTTACTGCTCAGGATCAGATCAGCTTACGTCCAACCCATAACAACAGGCCTTCAAGCCTATTCTCTAGTAC
>JABCKL010000048.1:0-45782 GCA_018851305.1 Calocybe cyanea
TATTATAATCCCCTGCTCACTCGCTCATGGATGCTTATTATGTAAGGGTACCGTATGCTGTACCCGAAAATTTGGCATACGGTACCCCAAACTTGGCTGTAAATGTGGTCGTGTTTTGAACCAAATATGTCCTGGCCTTATCCGGTAATTTCTTTTGGGGAGTGTGTATCTCTGCGTCGTCAGTCAAAATTATTCCAAAGATATCTAATAGCATCAATGTATGAGCTTAGAAAATTTAAGATAGGGCATTCTGGCTAGGGTGTGTAACAGGGCAATTTCTTATCTATTCATTAATACGGGTCTGTAAGGATAGGTTCCTCCTCTTTTGATATTGAAAAGACTGCGCACCTTCGACCATGGTGAGAGGCATTCCGTTTTGACACTGAACTCTCGTCCCTCCAGTCAATATATCGCAAATTTTGGAGAAAGGTTGGAGAGCAATTCAGCTGCCAATTCTGGATTATCCAAAGGCGAGTCAATTACATCAAGCGTCCTCAAAACTGAGGGCTGAATAAAAGACTCCAATTGTCGGGGAATCGAGGTTGCGCGTGCATCAATGAAAGGGCGATACGGGATAACGACGAACAGTTTTTGGCGAAAAATACAAGGCATGCAATTGTAACTTTTTGTTTATTCTCGCATTTTTGTTGGCCCCAAAACAAGCGTAGCTCCTCAAGCTTCCGACAACATCTTGAGGTCTTTGTCGATGATTTTATAACCAAATATCTTGGAAATTTTGATATGGGTGAGCACTGGGAAGACGGTTGCAAGTATAGAAAACAGAGTTATGCAGTGGGACTTTCCGCTGGTCGACGCCGCCGCCGTCCCAAACAGCGAAATGGATTCCATAATATCCACGCTGCCAACATAGACACTCAGAAGATTCGGAAAAAGTACGGAGCCTTCAAATGCGCGCCGCAAGTCTTTCCAAACATCTGAATGGGGCCTGCCACTGCAGCGAGGAGGAAGGTCGCATCTTCTGAAATGCTTCACGATGGAACCACACATCTTCATTCTTACTATGTCTGATGGAGTAACGGGGCACGACAATTTCTGCCAGAATGCGGCTCAGAAGAAACATTTCAATCTGCATGAGGTTGGAACTCACCCATTTGGATAACGGTACGGTCATTCTTCCAGACAACCATTCTCTGACCTCCCACATGTCTCTTCCAACTCATTTTATTATACCTTCTATGTGTTAAATCCAGAGAGATCTGTTCCCTGAACTGTTGGCAGGTCAGAGCATAGGCAAATAGCTGTCGAAAGGGATCATATCATAAATCAGTCGAATAATCTCAGGCAGGCGTAGGCAGTGGTGCATGTTGAAATTGAAGCACCGTGAGTACGGTGGTATCAAGGAGCAATTTGAAACCGCTGGCACTTTAAGCTTTGAATTTCTGCCTGCAATCACGGCAAAGATAGTGTGGCCTTTTGACCTCTCGGCACGAGCCCTGTACACCTATTATTGCGGTATTACTTCATTATTTATGGGTCGCTTCGTCAGCTCAACATATTCCGAAGCTTAGCCTTCTTTGTGCTTCATGCTATAAGCACGGAACTTTGACAATGAAACTTACAGGCGTTGTGATGATTATTTATTTCCCTTAACACAAGCTTCCGTTCATCGGGGTAGAAGGTCCTGTGACATCGAGGAAGAAACGCCAGACTTGTAAGCGATTCTATTATCTTTTCACGCAGAGGGTTCTGACAGAGGTGATCATATTTCAAGCTTGGCCTCTATTAGCTGCGTTCCACCTTCTAGTGGTTAGAAACCTCAGTGTTTCTTCCGGAACCCCGCAATGAAATGGGTTCTCTTTGGGCTGGCACACTTGGGGCCAGTAGAAGATATGGGATTAGAATACTTTTGACCGCGACTTCTGGCCAGATGATCACGCGAGGGGCATTATCTCAGAGTTCATAACAATGTCAAGCCATGATTGGATTTTCTCCAGAGTATCTTTGAAGCCCTGAAGGATATGAGAGTAGTAATGACCATTTAAGGCGCATATCGTTCTAACTGGCTCTTCTCTAGTTGTGTAATCTCCCAGGTCAATCGTTTGGACATTCCCGCTGCCTCATCCTTACCACGAACGCATCAGCCACCAACACCACGACCGATTCCCAATACTTATCTTCCTCCCTGGCACATTTGCATCGCCTTCACCCTCACTACCTTCTGCCAACCTTTGCACTGCTCCGCCTGCCAGTGTCTCTCGCACGCCTTCTGCATCTGCTATATCACGAACCATGACGGCTTCGCCTCCGTCGCCCATGCTCATCTAGCAATCGACTATGAACCGATCACCTATCCGAAGGTGCCCCTGGCGGTTTCGGGTGTGCTCAAATCTAAGAACGCCCAGCGATCTCAAACGGCCGGAAGTGATGAGATTCTTTTTTTTACCAACCTCATATTTTATCTCTGGATATCCCTTTTCCGTCTTTATTTAAGAAGACAGAATATATATCTCATTCCTGACCATTAATACATCAGTGCGGGTACATCGGAATAGAGTCACTCCCCTTTCCATGTTCAAAAGATTGCACTCCTTCGGCCGTGATGAGAAGGGCTTCTGGCTTGAGACTGAATAATCATCTCTCCAACCGATATGTCGTAAGTTTGGGAAAACGTTGGAGACGAAGTCAGCTGCCAATTGCGTATTATCTAAAGGCGAGTGTGCTACATCAAGCGTCCTCAAATCCGAGGGCTGGCTAAAGGATTCTTCTTTAAGATCCGCAGAGTCTACAGTATGTATGGTTACACTGTAAGCTGAGATAGAAATTTGTTCTGTTTATTCATTTTCTAAGCTCTTACAGGTGTGGCACCTGTATAGTCTTGCTGCACATCTGTCAACCGTCCTTTCCTCATCCTGTGCCTTCACTCCGTTGCTCGTGATCATGTAAAAGCAATAAAGCATTTAATGTAAAGTTAGCACTGACGTATACCTGTCTTACTACCGAGCTGTGATTGTCGAAGGGCAGTTCTCATCATCAAGACCCAAGTCATTTAATGTGTGTGTTTAGACTGCTGGCTCTTTGAGTTTTGCATCATCGCCCGGATGGCTGCAATGAATTTTCTACCCTTCTGATCCAACCATCAGAGGGCCCTGGCAACACTGTGCAAGGATATATCTCCGGAAAATTCTTTCGCATTGCACCGAACTCAGGACTTTCGTACCATACATCTTACCGTGTGGCAATTACCAGCGCTATGGTAGTTGCCTCTGCCGTTCCGATAACGGGTCGCAATTTACTGGTCACTTGATTGGCTTTCGACACAGACAGGACACATTAAAATTTCATGTATCTAAGTGGCATCACTTCACCGATTGTCCTCCATAATCACTGATCCTCCATCTCCACTACCTTTCACAATCATCGATTTCCCTTTACATTTAGTCGCTACCTGCCAGGATGCCTGGGAGGTTTTAGGGGATAACGCTTTACTAGGAGATCTCTTTGCACTGGGAGGCTTGGGGCTCTTCGTCTTCTGCCCGGGCATCTCCTTATCCCCGGTGGTTGGTGATCGTGCTTGAACAGGGGATCCCTTTGCACCGGGGGGTTTGGAGCTCTGAGACTTCTGGCCGGATGATTGCGTCTTTTTATCCCCGGAAGGCGTTGCCTGAGAGTCCAAAACCACGTCAAGCGTCGATTGAATCTTCTTCACATTATCCGTAAAGGCCTGAAGAATATGGTGTCAGCCATGATCGTCGCAGGCAAATACAGTTCTCACTGGCTCAGTCTTTCCAATCCAAAGCTCCCAATCGATTAAATGGACTTTTCCGCCGTCTATTAAAATCTGAAGCATTGGTTAGTATTCGTAGTAAACAATGTCACAGACATTTACGTTGTTCATATTGGGGTCACTACAATCGAAAAAAGCGTGATTATCCCGATAGAATACAACGACTGATGGCAGACACGTACTTATGGAGTATGCCTTTCGTACGAGCAATTTCTGCCATCTCTTGTGCCACCTTGGGTTTCCAAGAAGCAAGAAATTCCGAGCGCTCTTCACTGGGCTTTTTGCCCATCAGCGCAGACAATGACGTCCCTCGAACTTCTTTCATGACTAGATATTTTCCCTCCGAAGCAATAAATTGACCGAGTTCTCTCAAAGCTAGCGTCTCTCTCGAAGGTACTTCGATTTTGTCATAAACTTTGACGACATAGCCTGGATTGACTTTATCGCCCCACTTTGCTGCGATTAAGCTTTAACAAATTGTTTTCCTCGTAAAGCTTAGAGACGACTTACTGAGACGGAACACTTTTGATTTTTGATGTCCTGCAGAACTCAGCTGTTCACCTTGCACTGCGGTTATGCCGCCGATAGTGATGGTGCCACGGCGGCCAAGTGAAGAGTAATAGTTCAAGTCTAGAGGGGCTGCATAGACGGTCGTTAAAGCACTGATTGAGACCAGCGACGCGACGAGATTCTGGACAGAAAAAACTTGAAGGAAAATGCGCATGATGTTAGCGGTGGCGCAGCGAGAAAGGATTTGAAGTTCGTTAGAGGCAAGGAGTCAAAGCAAAGTGAGTCGGAGAGTTCAACTCTAGAGGACCAGCCTGAAGAATCCACTCGAGAAGGTAAACCTGTATATATATACATATGTGCATTTTCTCGTAGTCATGGACGCAGGGAAGCGCTCAAAGCTTGGCATACTCTCCATTCTGATGAGCCAGTGGGCCCCTGTGAACCTGCTGTTCTTCGCGTTTCGAGCGATGACGTGCACGACTCGGAGCGTATCTGCACCCGGGCTGACAGTGATTTTGATGAGTAAAAATGCAGCGGTTAAGATCAGAACAACTGATTGTCAGGACTCATAAAGCCCGGGATCACACTGGCGTTATTCAAATGAAAATAGAAGATGTCAAGCTTTGTGGCTTTAAGCCTCTAGGAAAGGCATGCTGTAAACTTGAATTCACGGACTCGTTTTCCAGGATCGCTTACCTAGCGTCGAACTATGAATAGGCGTGAGAAGGGCCGTTAAAATAGACTACAAGTTGATCCACGAATCAACAAATCATCGTTCAGCGGCTATGATGATTGTCACTCGGCGACCCAAAGGATATCCGACCCGCGTACGCTGATGCATGCCATTAGTGTAGAATCGCTCGCGAATCAGGCGTCACGACTGGCACATGCCATATGTGCCATAGTGTATACGTATGTTACATACGTATACACCGTTGGCAAAAGGGCAGAAGACACCAAGGCTATGGGGATCGGAGACTGACACAGGACCTTCACCGCTAGGGGCAAACCTCACAACGTGCAACACGGAGGCAAAGGCTGTCGAGTGATGGAAACCATGACAGTCAAACTTGAAGCCGTATGCAAATTGCGAGAAGCGCGAGAAATTGATCTAGCTGAATAGTAGAGTTGACCCTCCTTACGCCGTCGCTTTAGATTAATGGGTCATCGGTACTGATGTACATAAACGATATTGAAAATGCGAGATCAAGATGTTAAAGTTTAATTAAGCAGATGCTACTGACCGGCAGACAACATAGAACACTAGAGTATAGAGACAGCGAGACCACCAGTCTAGCTATACACTAACATATTCAGTACAAACGCCACCTTCTTCTTAGCGAGTCGAGGAACGAGGGCGATGATAGGCCCGACAGACATGAGAGCACATTCTCCGGACTTTAGCAAACAAATCTTGAAGCTTTTCGCCGCCGAGAAACAAGGCGATCTTGCAAATCATCCAAGAGACCATCGTCTACAGAGACGGTGAGCTGCTGAAGACCTGAGTGGGTGTTAAGAAAAAGAAGCGGCTGGATGACCACTTGTATGGGGGAATCCCAACGCTAGTCTCTTACCTCGAGATATTGCAACAATTCACCAGTTGCAAACGTGAGTCCTGGGGATGCAGCACTTTGGGATATGGCGTTTGGGCTGGAATACGAAATATGTAATTCTTGCGGTGACAAGAGAACTGGGATGAGCTAGCCTAATACCAATGCGTCACCACAGCAGCATACATCTAACCTGTTGAGTTAAAAGACTGAAGCAGCAGCCTTAATGACCACGCTGTTTCCGATAGTTTTTTCAAGAAGCACTGGCCGAACCTCATCATTTTCGACTTCGGGAAATGGTTCAAGCAAGAGAGTGGGGAGAACGTTATCACGATGTGCAGTATCTGCTAAAGCGCCTGGTGGTATCTCCTCATAGAACAAAATCTCCTCTAGGTATTCTGGCCGTGATCAAGGAGAAAGATGGAATCGTGGGTCCTCTACTTTGCACCGAACAGCTTTGACAGCGCCCCGGAGCGCCGGATCCAACGCTTGATTGCAGCCACAGCCTCGGAGAATCAATAAAGGTATGAAGTGTTGCAGAGGCAAGCTTGGGCAGGCGGAACGAGCGCTTTGCACGTCAGCGAGCATGCACACAAAGACTTATGGCATCAGAGTTAATAGCATTTGTTGTTGAGCGGCCAAATTCCCACACTGGACAATGTTGTGTTCACATGACCGTTGTTTTTTCCCCAATTTTGATTTGGAATTTTGGAAATTGGCGTTCTCTCTCGTTCTGCCCCTTCGCCTCTGTGCCATGCGTCGCAAATTTTTACCCGGCTGATGTAAACTTGGTGTTGGTCTCCAGACAGCATAGACTTGACAATGATGTCTGCGTCTAATCATTGTTGGCGCTGTAATGAAACTCGTGATCCAGAACACAGATCTACGAACGCGTTTTGGTTATCGGGCCCCATTGTTTTCCCATTGCCGCCACCTCAACACTGCATAATCTTCATTCTGAGATATCGACATGCACGACCCTTTTTATCGCTATCTTGAGCTTGCAGAACTAATCTGTCATACAGTAACCTGGATCTCACGAAAACGTCAGATCGGGCGAATGTACTGGTTGGTCAGATATTCTTTTGAACCATCAAGTGATGATCATCATGACAGCAGGGAGGTGCCGATTGGTTCATTAATGAATGTTCAACATCTAAGGGTCTGTGCTCACGACTCTCCCCATCATTCGTTCATGGGACGCAAGCCTTAAAGACAATCAAGCTTAATTTCGCACATACTTTAAGCCACAGCGGTCTACTGCTAAGTATCTTTTCTATCATAAGGCCAATTGTGCCTATTATGGTCGGGGTGCTATTGCTCGAGTTAGAGACCACCACTCATCAAAGCCGCAAGGAGAACAGACCATGTTGATGGCGTCGGTTTGGGCACACCCTAAGATATGAGTATCAATTTTTGAAACATAAAGCAGCTCAGTTTACAGGCGAGTACTGGATCATCAGATCAAGGGATGGATATGCTCAGCTTCTAGAGATCGAGCGCTTGTGCCTGAGGGGTGTGCAATCTTGGTTCCCTGACTACACGAAAATGTCTATATCTACCACCCCGTTCTCTGTACAGGATTCTTCGGGCTGGTCCTCCAGAGCTAGGCTCTTTACTTGCTTTGCTTTGACTCACTGTGTCTTCTTACGAGCTCCAAATCTATTCGTATCACTGCCAACATCATGCGTGTTTGCAGCCTCAATGTTTTTTCTGTCCAAAATCTCGTCGTGTCGCTGGTCTCACTCAACGCTTTAACAACGACATATGCAGCCCCTCTAGGCTCAAAATACCGACCTACGCTTGGCCGCCGTAACACAATCACTGTTGGCGGCATAACTGCAGTGACAGGTGAACAACTTACTTCTCCAGGGCGTAAAAAATCACAAGTGTTCCGCCTTAGTAAGTCACATTTAAGCTTTATGAGGAGAGTACTCGCTGAGGTTTGATTATAGAACAGTGGGGTGACAAAGTCAACCCAGGCTATGTAATCAAAACTTACAACGGCAAAGAAGTACCTGCAAGAGAGGTATTCGCATTGGACAAAGTTAAACAACTTATTGCCTCAGATAAACATAGTATAGTTATGAAGGAAGTTCGGGGGAGCACGTTGGCAAAGTTGATGAAGGAGATAACGGACCATAAGGAGCGCAAGAAATTCTGGACATCTTTAAGACCCAAGGTAGCAAAAGCAATAGCAGAAATTGCTAGGACTAAAGGCATACTACATGAGTGCGTTTGTGCCGTCAGTTCCTGGATTTTATCAAGATTCTCATGCTGTTTTTCATGTGCAGCGACGGCAACATGGAAAACGTAAATTTCGTACCATATACTTCGTCTCAGATATTGACACACACTCCAGATTTTAATAGATGGAGGAAACGTCCATTTGATTGACTGGGAAACTTGGACAGGGCGAGAAGAAGCAGTAAGGACCAGAATTGCCTTAGCCGGCTGTTTTTTGACTCCCATATTCTTCAGGGCTTTACAGATAGTGTGGATAAGATTGAAGCACACCTTTCTACTGTCATAGACTCTTCAGGAACGCCTCCGATGCAAATTTCCAGTCAGAAGTCTTTATCTTCTGCCGACCGGAAATCTCAAGCTCCCAATTCCAAATCTCCCGGGTCCAAATCTTCTCCCGGTCGGAAATCCCGAGCCCCCAGTCCCGAATCTCCCAGCCAAAAGGGATCGTCCGTCAAAGCGGGATCCCCGAATAAACCCTGAGGTATGCGACGGCTAAGAGATTAACTGTAGATGGTAATTGCAAATTGAGGCTGGACTCGAAGTATAATCATCTCTATTGTAGCCGCTCTGTGTCAGAGGATCAAATATAGTTTTATGCAGAGGAATAATTCATAGCTCCGATGACCTTCGTCACTAAAATTCCACTGAAAACATGCCTCCATTCAGCGACGACGATTTTCAAGCCGATCGGTCGCCTTAAAGAAGAAGAGGATACAACAGACAAAGGGTTTAAAAGGTAGTCTTTAGGACTCACGGTCGATTCTGACGGATTGCGATTACCTTGCTATAAGAGACCAAATCTAAATGTTTGGAAACATTGATAAATACAGACAACACGTTTGAATATAGAGACAGCAAGACGACTAGTCTAGCTATACTCTGATACTGTCGACACATATACCATCCTCTTCTCAGCGAGTCGAGGAACGGCGGCCATAATAGGCTCGACGGACGTGACAGCGGAGTCTCCGGACTTTAGCAAACAAATCTCGACGCTTTTCAACGCCGAGAAACGTGTACCAATTAGGAGATCCTCCAAATCATCCCATGGGCCACCGCTTGCAAGGACGTCATATTGAGAAATTCCGATGGTAAGATGTTGAATACGTGAGTGGGTGTTAAGAAAGAGAAGCGATTGCACGGCCACTTGTAAGGGGGAATTCCAGTGCTTGAATCTACTTAGAGGAGATCCGGTAATCTTGAGGTTGAACGAGCGGAGATTAATAGCGTGCTTCTGCACTGCATTCATTAGCAGTTTCAAGTCTTAACATAAAAGTAGATCAGAAACGCAAAGACAGTCAAATTAAAATTGATCACGTACCGGCATCAGTAGCGCAATACAAGTCTCTGGCCTCGAGATACTGCAACGATTCACCAGCTGCAGCAATTAATTTTGGCGACGCGGCACTTTGGGGTATGGCGTTTGGACCCAAGTACGAAATGTGCAATTTTTGTAGCGACGAGAGAGCTGGGATGACCCAGTCCAATACTACTGCATCATCACAGCAGCGTACATCTAACCTGTTCAGCTGGAATATCGGGGGAGCAGTCTTGGTGGCCACGCTGCTTCCAGTGCCAATTGCTTGATTCTCGACCAAGCACTGGCCGAAGGTGATCGTCTTAAGCTTTGGGAAGTGGTTCAAGAAATTGGGAAGAGCATTATCACCATATGCAGAACCCTCCGAGACCCCCGGCGGCATCTCCTCACGGAGCGAGATCTCTTCTAGGGATTCTAACCGTGAAAAGGGTACAAAGCTGAAGCGTTGGTAGTATAACTTGCGCCGGCGCTGATAGATTTTCAGGGAATGGGTGTATGATGATAATAAGCCGAATAGCTTGGGCAGCGCCGCGGAGCGCTCGATCCAAGGTTTATGAATCTCGAGGAAGTCGAGACGCTTGACAAATGTCCCGACATGAGGAGTAGCTTCCAATTTTCTGAGCACTATACCTGCGACGGCCTCGGAGGATATTGACACGGTGTGAAAGAGGCAAGCCTGGGCAGGTGGAGCGAGCGCTCTACATGTTAGTGAGCATGCACGCAAAGATGGGAGATTTATTTCTGCAGTTAAATAATCGATGATTGCTGAGACTAATTCAGGGGGCAATTGGTAAATGAGCATTTGTAGTGGATTTGGATAGTCACAGTTACACACCTGCAACGCACCGTTATCACTTTATAAGCTGCTGACTTGCACTATATGACCGAATTCTCACGCCTGTCAAACCCCCCATGTGATCGATTGATCTCTCACCTTATACCCTACCAAAGCGGTACGCGCTTACGACTCGGCCGTTTCGCCGTCTGCGTTTCGTCCCTTTGCCTCCGTGTTGCCTGTTATGAAGTGTCACTCTGGTGATGTATTTTTGCTGTTGGTATCTATAGAACGACTGGTGATGACTTTGCCTGATCATCGTTGTTGGCGCTGTGCTCACTGCAACACAGCTGATGATCTGGATCTCGAATCCTGAAGCACATATTTTCCCAACTACATTCTCCCAGGGTACCCCTTTGCTGCTACGTGCTTCTATGATCTCGAGATAGACGACCTCTGTTCCACCTTCGACACTTTTTCCCATCCAGTAACAATGCTTGTTGGCTAGATACGAATTTGAGCCATCAAGTGATGATAACCATGGCCGGTGAAAGATGGCCCATCGATTCATCAAATACGCCCAACATCCAGAAGTCCGTTCAAGAATCTCGTCGTCCGTCGCGCTGGTCACAAGCCTAAAAGCGAATAACTAAATGAAGTTTGAATTTTGATTTCACATAAACTTGGAATGACGAGTCACTAATGGGTATCTTTTCCGTGACGAATGCTACGCTAGTATGTATTCCGACCTCTATAATCAGGCAGCCTGAGTTCCTTTCATCAAAGCCACAAGTAAACAAAGCTCACGTTGATTGCGTTATTTTGGACACATGACCTAAAATACTTGAAATGCAAAGTATTACAATTCACAGGAACTCGCCGGACCAACCAACCGGCGTGTATTCTTAGCCTTGAGAGTGTGCATTCCCCGTCTCCCCAACCACAAGGCCAGGTGTATTTGTACGTGTATATCCTCTCTACTTGATCCTTCAGCATTGTTTAACGACCGTTCGTGCTGCCGCTCCCTCGCACGGCGTGAGAAGGCAACAGCATACCGCCTTGGTCGGTCTTACGAAGCTTTCACGAGAATTAACATATCAAGGCTTAGCTATAGCAGTAGGGCAACAAAGTTCATTACAGGATACCAGTACCTCTAAGACATGTTTTCGGTTTGAAAGCACTTGGGTGATTGATCACCTCAAAGAGAAAGTATTTTATTGCGAACTTGGAATTTCCTGGAGCGTCGTTGACTAAATTGATGCCTCGTGGTCAGTGCAAGAAATTTTCTAATTGCTAGAACGCGAAATTTGAACTTCACTCAGAACTCTGAGTTGTTGTTGAATTGTGGTTGGGTCTCTTGTTACGTCCAACTATATTGTAAACCCAGCTCCAGTGATGTTCGAATGATTCTTGAGTTTCATGTCATCGGTCAACCAGTGGTTTATTGTACGTTTTGATCGCAATACTGACTCACGCCGTAACAAAAGCCAGTTACGGTTTTCCGAAGGTTCTATCTTTCCAGCTAACTCGTAGAATAGCGCAGAGGAGGGGTTGATGAAATAGTCAGCGTGGAACAAATTTTCATACAGCGTCGAGAACACAATTGAAATATTACAAAGTAATGCGAGATGAATGTGCCATGTACCCCCGAACGTAGATCTAGGTCTGCGAACACCAAAAGGCTACAGCCTACAGCACCGGGGCGCTGCTGGAAGTTTCGTTGTTCATCAATTCATCACCGAAGAATGACGTTTCTATAGTCGATACTTGCTTACAAAAGAATGCAACAAAGATTTTAACAGGTGCGGGTATTGCGGGTTTAGTTTAGTAATAAATACTAATGCTTGATATAGGTGATACATGAGACTAAGGAGACGTGGACACAACTAGTCTAGTAGTTATGCTCTAACATTGTCGACAGAAATACCACCTTCCTCTCAGCGAGTCGGGGAACGAGGGCAATGATAGAGTCGGCAGACACGAGAGTGCCAAATCCTTCAGACTTCAGCAAGCAAATTTCGACTATTCTTAGTGCCGAGAAATGTTGACCAAGTAGGAGATCTTCAAAATCATCCCATGGACCATTGCGTGCGTGGAGCTCACATGGAGAGATTTCGATGGTGAGATGTTGAAGATGTGAGTGAGTGTCAATAAGGAGAAGCGACTGCACGACTACTTGTATCGGTGAACGCTGCTTCTCGGATATATCTATAGGAGACCCGCTCAGCTTGAGTTTGAGCGAGCGGAGATTAGTAGCGTGCTTCTGCACTGCATTCATAAGCAGTTGCATTTCTAATATAAAAGTAGATCAGAAACGCAGCGTGTGGAAATTAAAACGAGTTCCATGCCTTCATCAGTAGCGTGATAAAAGCCCCTCGCCTCGAGATATTGTAGGGATTCACCGGCTGCAGCAACGAACTTTGGGAACCCAGCATTTTGTGGTGTGGCATTTGGACCCGAGTACGACACGCACAACTTTCGCAGTGAAGAGAGAGCTGTAATAACCCATTCCAATACCAATGCATCATCACAGCGGTGTACGCCCAACCTGTTAAGTTGGAACACTGAAGCAGCAGCCTTGATGGCCACACTGTCTCCAATACCGATGGCTTGGTTCTTTACCAGGCACTCGTCCAAGATAATAGTTCTCAGCTTGGGGAAGTGGTTTAGGAAAGTAGGGAGAGCGTTATCACCGCATGCGGCACTTGCCAAGGCGTCAGATGGTCTCTCCTCATGGAGCGAAATCTCCTGTAGGCGTTCTAGCTGTGATAACGAAGAAAAATCAAATCGTGGGCTCTCCACTT
This sequence comes from Calocybe cyanea, assembly GCA_018851305.1. Lineage (NCBI taxonomy): Eukaryota > Fungi > Basidiomycota > Agaricomycetes > Agaricales > Lyophyllaceae > Calocybe > Calocybe cyanea. Next base: position 12,950 of record JABCKL010000048.1, read on the forward strand.
TGTCCCGGCGCTGATAGATTTTCAAGGAAAGGGTGTATGGAGTTAACAAGCCAAGTAATTTGGGCAGTGCGTCAGAGAGCTCGATCCAAGGTTGATCGGTCTCGAGGAAATTAAGACACTTGACGAACCTGCCAACGTAAGGGATAGACTCCAAATTTCTTGACAATACAGCTGCGCGGGCCTCGGAGACTATGAAAACAGTGTGGAGGAGGCGAGTCTGAGCGGGTGTAGCGAATGCTTTGCACGTTAGTGAGCATGTGCGCAAAGATAGGTGATCTTCTTCTGCAGCTAGATAGTTGAAAATGGCAGAGACTAATTCGGTTGGCAGTTGGCGAAATGGCATTTGTGGTGGATTTGAGTAAAACGCAGTTATACACCTGGAATGCCCCGTTGTCACCTTATAAGTTGCCAAGTCGCGCTTTATGGCCACTCCAATATCTTATTACTCATGTGACCTCCCATTGATTTTGCGATGCACGTTCGTGGTTGCGTTGCCGCCAGCATGCTAACAATGTTGCTCGCATTTGGACATTTTGCCGTCACGGTTTCGTACCCCCGTCTCAGTTATCCGTGTTACAAGGTTTCACCCTGGGGATGTAGATCCGCCGTTGGTATCTTGAGAATGGCTGGTGATGTCTTCTGATCCTTGTTGTCGCCGTACTTCTTGTAACACAGCTGGTGATCCAAGACTCGAATCCTAGTGTGCCTGTTTTCTCAACCACATCCTCGTTGTAATACATGGTAGGATCTTCAAGTTGAGATACACAATCTCTATCTTTCGACACTATTCTCCATCTACATGTGCCGTATGGTTTCAAGGCAAGTGGCCTAATTGTGGAAAAACGCCCGCCGAAGGGTTCCGACTTAACGGCCACATGGTTTGTCTTTTGACTTCTGAAATGCGCCACATACTTACAGAATGAAAATATCAGAAAGCACATACGAGGCCCTTGCGATGTCCGGTGGAAGGATTTGACAAGTATTTTGTGAAGAAGCACTAATTGAAACACCACATGGTATGCCTGGCGGGTTAGATCAAATTCGTACTCGTACATATATGATAATTTAAGAGTGACCATCTGGGAGAGAAGTTGTAACCATGCAGAATGCATAAATGTGAACGGGTTTTCAGCTCTCCATATTTCTTGAACACACACCTAGTTTGAACACCCGTACATATGTTACGAGTCGGGATGTGGGTGGTTTTTTTGAGAAAGAACCAAGTTCAATAGACATGTGATTTTCATTAAAGTTTTACAGCCATGACACTATAAGCTTGCATGATTAACGATGACAGAAGGAGCCATACTCCACATCTCAAAGCTCAATCCATAATGATGGCTGACAAGTAGCTTTCAGTGAGTCAGGTTACTACTTTGCCTCGTCTCCGCAGTTGCAAACCTAAAGCTAGTCATAGACGAATCAAAAACCTCTTCATCGTTATTCGTCTCCCGTATGTTCAACACCAAACGACCGCTCAATGTACAGACTAGGGTTAGCGCAAACCCGACCGAAGCCGTTGAAAGCTCCTATTCGATCAGATTGTGTCAGTCCAAAACAAAAGTAAACCAAAAGAGAAAAAAAAATAACATACCACACTGATCAAAAAGATCAGCATATTTGCGAGGTAAACTGCGAAGATACTGTAATCGTCGCCTTTGAGATGAACGTGCCATACCAAAAGCTCAAGATGGTCTGAAGCACTCACATGAGGTAGTATATTATGGAATCTCGGACCAGGATGGCGAGGAGATACTTTCCAGACCAGAGTGGAGAAGCCGATAATTTGAAAGATTGGAAACCTTTGTAGAGAGCAAGCCCACAAAGCAGTCCCTCAAATGCAAGCCCTGGAATCCAAAAGGTATAAAGGTGATGGAAACTGGAAAGCGGCTCGCAAGACCGTATTGTTGGAGTTATATCGACCGCTTTTACTGAGTACAGAATATCGGTAAACTGTGCAAGGGAAGTGGGAGGACAGTGTAAAGGCTGACTCGTACCTGTGGCCCTGGATGTAAAGATATTAAAGACGCTCGCGGTAGCCGCAGTAGAAGTGAGAAAGAAGAATATCATGACAGCCAGAATTTTCTTATTCAAAGCATACATTGCGTACAACCGCATTTGGAGGATTACTAGAGAACGTGAGTGAGGATTGTGTCTGGAAGATATCAAATATAGAAGCAAATACTTTCGGCCAGGGCGCAAAAGACTAAAGCGCTCATACCATGGAAACGATAAAAAGCAAGACCTTCACAGACGTTAGAGACAGACTCATCAAAGAAATGAGAAAAATCCGTACAGCTGGCGAACATCAGTTACATCAAACACCCGCCCGCTGGTGAAATGCTTACTACTGAGAATAAAGCAGATAGCTAAGCATTGATGTCGTGTTGTCAAGACGAATATAAAACTTACCTCATCCGTAGGATGAGGCCCTATATCGACAGGTTGGAGAAGAGACGCAACATCAGGACAGACAAAGAATTACTCACTATTGTACAAGCTTACACTATGATCCACGCGAAGTGGTCATCCGATGGCGTATCAATGAGAGACAAGATAACTCACATACTAAAGACAAGTCCATAGTAGCGATTCTGTTCGACGTCAGAAATTAAATGGCTGTGGGATCGGGATCCCTCGACTAACAAGAATATATACGACTTTCCCCCATGTCCAACGGCTCTTCTATAGCAGATGATACCACATCAATCTCTTATCGCCAACAATGAATGTGTTCATACCCAGACAAATTCTACCTGTAAAGACACTCAACGCTGCAGGCTGTCATGAAGCTTACATTGTCAAAGTAGCATACCTCTTTGTCAAATGTCAAGACTTTATACCGCGGCCGTGAGTTTATATCGCTTGGGAGAAGATGAAAACGCATACTATAATCATAGAACATGATTACCCCAGCCGAACCTATGAGTTTACTTGAGGTCGGGTTACTGTAAACACATTGAACTGAGCTACCTTCTGTGTAGCTGCCAATCAGCCCATCATAGATTGCTTCACTAAGAGAATCGCTCATGTCCGTCGTTGGTCTCCAATTGTGCAAGTCAGAAGGTAAGCAGGATAATGCAGACTATGCAGTTGTATGGAGGCAAGGCAACCTCGTTATATTTATGTCTAGTACCCTTGATCTTTACCAGACATATGAACGCTTGTAATGATCAGAGCCGATACAGTTCATCCTCGGGGTCCGGAGGTCGAGCAAAATTGCGGCCCATGAATATGACAGCAATAGAGGAGATGGCAGTGCGAAGCCAACGTGACATCGTGAGGACTATGACAGCTCCAATCATGTTGCAAGTGCTGGCATGTTCCAAGAAGTGGAGCAAAACGCCCGCGCAAGACGGGAGAAGTGGGTTACATTCTTGTAGCGGGAGGCTCAGCGCCCTTTCAACGCATGAGTAGGAGGTTCGAACAGCGGTCCAATTAGGCTAGATTGACTGGACAGAGCAAGGTCGGTCGGTCTACTAGCACGAGACCTTTCCCACGACGGAGCCTGATCAGTCAACTTGTCCCCAAGATGAAAATGAATCAAATTCCACATCTATTTGGCACCTCGGCGTCAACATTCCACATAGCAACCGTAAGATGCGGGCATAGGCCTCCGACCTTACAAAAAGAGCTTTGGCGGTCTACCGACATTGTTGTTGGCGATAAAGATGGAAGATGATACAGTACATTTTCGGACCGAATTCTGTCATAAGCACAGGCACTGACAAAACCTCAGGTTGCAGCAGCGCTCTCTAGTTCAACGCCGCCTCCAGTACCACTTGCCATATCGACGCTTTTTCTTTCTCTCGCTATCTAGTCACATTTCGAACATACGACGGCTGCTTGTAAGCCCTAGTTTATGCCCGAGCTCATGCTGAAAGGACCCTTACGGCTATTTCGCTTCTCCTCCGTTTGGCTTGGCCTATTCGTGCTGCAAACCCCCCTCCTTTTCTCCCACTCGATGAAAAACCTAACCATGTACATACGCTTGTCTCAAGACCGGTTTCGAGAAGCTAAGAAAATATCGATGAGAACTGATGAGATAGAAGCGGATCATCAAACCTTTTGTGTCGTCCGTGGCATGTTGAAACTCGAAAAATGAAACACTTACTATAGGTTATGACACATCTACAAAGTCCTACGTTCCATTTTTTTCTTTACTAGGCGGCAACTGAGCTGGAACGCGTAGGCATTTTTGCATCGTAAGGTGCAATCAGTCATCAGCGTTGTACAACTAATGGGGCCATAACTTGATCGTAATGAAACCTTGTTCACACTCACATACATTGCAGCAGGACCTGCTCCGATCCATTACATCTTGCCTTTGATGCCTTGCTTTCGAGCACATTTATATGTAGGTTAGTGGCAACAAGTATCATACGCTCCAGCCTTTGGGAAAACTGTCTTCGTTCTCACCATACACAATAGATATCACTATCAATTTCGGTAAATCAGCCTGTGATCATATTGCTTCAACAAGCGCCCGAAAAGGCTCAGAGATCAGGCCACGTCCATCAGTCGTCCATCATCCAAAAGATTTTTGTTACGATGTTAGATAAGCTCAACTGACGGTAACAACTCATGATAGCACCCACTAAGCACGGCTACTCCATCCTGTCCCCCGAGTTGCGACCCTAAACCCAGTCACGGACGAGTCAAAAACCTCCCCGTCATCATTCCTCTCCCGTACGTTCAACACCAAACGGCAACTCATTGTACAGACTAATGTCAACGCAAATCCAACTGAAGTCGGTGAAAGATCCTATCAAGTGATTTATCATCCGAATTGGCATATAAAACAATAAGTCAACCGCGAAATGACATACCATGTCAATCAAGAAAATCAGCAGATTTGCGAGGTATACAGCGAAGATGCTATGATCATCGCTTTAGATTTAAGAGCAGAAAGCTCAGGCCTGAATGCACTCACACCAGGTAGTAAAGTATAGAATCTCGCACAAGAATAGCAACGAGGTGCCTTCCAAACCACAGGGGAGAAGCTGATAATCTAAAAGTTTGAAAACCTTTGTATAGAGCTAGCCCACACAGAAGTCCCTCGAACACAAGCCCAGAAACCCAGAAGATATACAGGAGGTGGAAAGGACCAGAAGTCGGTACGCAGGACCGTAACCTCGGAGTCAAGGTGATGGCTTTCGCTAAAAAGCAAACAGAAAAGTAATATCAATGGACTGTGTAAGGGTGTTTTTGACGATAGCACAAGGCCGTTCATACCCGTAGTCCCGGACGTCCAAAAACCAAAGACGCTTACAGAGGCCGCAGTAGAGATGAAGAAGGAAATTCCCATGAGGGCCAGAATTTTTTTATTCAAACCGTACATTGCGTACAACCGCATTTGAAGAATAACTGGAGACCGTGAGTAAAACGAGTTTCAGAATATAGAAGAATTACCTTCAGCCAGAACGGAAACAAGGAAAGTGCTCAGACCATGGAAACGGTAAAAAGAAAGGCCTTTATAGGACGGTTGTCATTGCCAGGCGCAGTAACGAAACGAGAAAGTGCGTACAGCTATCAGACAAAACAGGAGAGTAAGTCACATAACTTTCTCCCAGTGATAAATTACTTACTACTGAAAACAGAGAGGACAGCTTAGAGTTGCACGCGATGCCGCCAAATAAATATGGAACTTACACGATCTGTGGGGTCAGGCCCTAGACTGACAGATCAGAGCTGAGACGCAAGATGACACCAGATAGCAATGACACACTGTTGTACAGATTGACACTGCAGATCACGCGAAGTAATCATTACCGCTTGACGTCAGGGATCGAATAGTTGTCAGTTTCTCCCGGCTCACAAGAATATACACGACTTTTCCCCATGTCCAGCGGCTCTTCTATATGAGATGATGCGTCAACATAGTTATTCATTGACAACGACTGTATCCATACCCAGACAAATTCTACCTGTAGAAAGGCTCAATGCTGCAGATTGCGGTCTCGAGGTCGTTGGAGTAACCCACCTCTTCGTCAAATGTCAAGACTTCAAACCGTAGCAATCAGTACAAATCGCTTTCTAGAAATCGTAACGCATACGATAATCATAGAACATGATCACCCCAGCGGAGCCTATGAATTGATACAGTGGTTAGGTCAGCCACCTGTATGAACGTGCTCAAGTCGCAAGCTTACCTTCTGTGTAGCGTCCAATCAACACGTCATAAATAGCCTCGTTAAGAGAAGCGCTCATTCCCGTCGTTGAGCTTTATTTTACAAATTTTGGGGTCAGAGGGGATAACGTAGTCAGAAGGAAGCGAGGCGACCCTCATTATATTCGAACCTGGTGGTCTGAGATCACTTGATAGTCTTGATCTTTACCAAACGCTGAAGCTTGTCGATAGATGAGCCATGTTAACGCTTGATCGAAAGCCAACACAGTTAGGCCAAGAGAGGTTGGATGCTTCTCAAGTATTGATCACGACTGCAGTGATGATGGACACAGTCCAGTGGGGCTAGGCAATGTGACCACCCCGCGGCGCCGTAAAATATTTGTTGGGAACAGATTGAAAGGAAAGAAGGGAAATGACAGCTCCATTAATGTTACGGGTGACGGCTCACTCCAAGAGTCCGAGCAATGAAGCGAAACTTTAACAAAACCACGGGATCAGGACTGGCGCATCCGCTCGAAGCCAGATGGGCGAGGTGACTACATCTTGTAGCAGAGAAACCTTCGCTCCTCTTCAATTTGCTTGGTGTGAGCTGATGGGGGTTCAACGTTCGATTCGAGTTGGGTGGACTGAGTACGCAAGGGCAACATATCGGCTTTGGTCGAGCGGAATCTCACAATACGCACGTTTTCCCACGATACAGCTGATTGATTCGAAAAGGTATAATTTGATCTCAGCAACGCCTGTCATTTATCGTTATCCCCTTGGAACAATTTCCCATCCAAGAAACTGCTGCGATCTTATATACTGTGGCCCCGTGCTGGTTCGACATAAGGCAATAACGCATGGAGTTTTGTGACAGGGTAGCACAGCGAATAGGTGCTTTGCGAACAAGTGTTGACTCTAGGAACTTTAGATTACAACAGTTCAAGATTGCACCCGACCAGGTTAAAAGATTTCAGTCGAGATAGGCTTAACCGACGATAATAGCTTTCGCTAAGCCCGGCTACTCCACCTCGTCTCCCGAGTTGCAAACCTAAAGCCAGTCATGGACGAGTCAAAAACATCCCCTTCGTCATCCCTCTCCCGTATGTTCAGCACCAAACGGCTGCTCATTATACAGACTAGCGTCAGCGCAAATCCAACCGAAGATGTTGAAAGATCCTGTCAAGCCAACACGTCAGCCCGATTGGCATATAAAACAATAAGCCGATTGAGAAATGACATACCATGTCGACTAAGAAAACTAGCATATTTGCGAGGTACACCGCAAAGATACTGTAGTGATCATTAGAGTTTGCAACAAGTCCAAGGGCTGGTGCGCTCACATGAGGTAGTAAAGTATGGAGTCTCGTACGAGAATAGCAAGGAGATGCTTTCCAAACCACAGCGGAGAAGCTGATAGCCTAAAAGATTGGAAACCCTTGTAAAGAGCCAGCCCACACAAAAGTCCCTCAAACGCAAGCCCCGGTACCCAGAAGATGTATAAAAGGTGGAATGGACTAGAAAGTGGAACGCAAGATCGTAACGTTGGAGTTAATGTGACGGCTTTCGCTGAGGAATGTAAGGACAACGAAGGACACTTCAAGCTACTCGTACCTGTGGTCCCAGATGTCCACAAACCAAAGACGCTGGCGGAACCCGCAGTAGAGAGAAAAAAGAAACCCATAACGGCCAAAATCTTCTTATTTAAACCATACATCGCGTACAACCGCATTTGGAGAATGACTGGAGAATATGAGTGAGATGAATAGCAAAATTGGATTGTGTTATGAATCCATGAGGTGCAAATGAAATACCTTCAGCCAAAATGCAAAATATTAAACCACTTAAACCATGGAAACGATAAAAAGAAAGACCTATATGACAATTGTTAGAGATATAAATATAAACGAGACAAGAAAATCCGGACAGCTGTTAGACAAAAACAAGGTCAGTCATATAAACGTTCAACCATTGATAGAGAACTTGCTACTGAAAATAGAGAATACAACTAAGCATTTCACATCATGCTGCTAAGATGAATATAGAACTTACGCGATCTGTAGGGTCAGGCCCTAGACTGACAGCTCGGAGCGAGGACGTAAAACGACGCCAGATGAAGATGACACACTGTTGTACAAATTGATGCTGAAGATCATGATCATGTAAAATAGTCATTACAATGGTGTACTCATAAGAGTCGAAGTGACTCACATATTGTAGGCAATTCCGTAGTACCGGTTCTGTTCAACGTCAGATTGAATAGTTTCAAGTTCTCCTCGCTCACGAGAATATATACAACTTTTCCCCAGGTCCAGCGGCTCTTCTATAGTATATGATACATCATTTCCTATTCATCGCAAACGGTGATGTCCATACCCAGACATATTCTACCTGCAAAGAGGTCAATGCCGCAAATTGTCATACTAATTTTAGAGTAGCTTACTTCCTTATCAAATGTTAAGACTTTGTGCCGCGGCGGTGAGTATATATTGCTTTGGAGAAGGTTATCGCGCGTACGAAAATCATAGAACATGATCACACCAACCGAGCCTATAGACTTTAGGTCAACTGACTGTAGAAATAAGCTATAGTAATAGCTTACCTTCCGTGTAGCGTCCAATCAGTACATCATAAACAGCCTCTTTAAGGGAAGTGCTCATGCTCGTTGTTGGTCTTATTCTTGAAAAATCCGACAGTCAGAGGAAATTATCTAGTCAGAGGATGGCAAGGTAGTCCTCATTATATTTGAATCCCGCATATTCAATCACCTGCTACCCTTGATTTTAACCAAGCGCTGGAGCTTGTAGATTGACGAGCCATGTGAACGTTGTAGCTATCCACAGCCATCGTCCTCGACCTCGGAAGCCAGAGCTCAAGCGAAGTCAAATGCCGCTCAAGTATCGATCATGACAGCAGTAACAACAGATACAGCCAGATTGGGGCAGGGAATGTGACCACCCTGCGACGCCATAGTTTTAGTCGGAAATAAACTGAAATTAAAAGTAGGACGATGACGTCTCTATTCGTGTTGCGATTGACAGCTCGCTCCAAGCAATGGTGGGAAACTTGAGTAAGTATCCATGACGGTCACGTATGCTTCAGGCGAGATGGACAAAACGAGCCATATCCTTGTGTCATGTGAATTTGCCCTCTTCTTTGATTTTTGGTGTGACTGTTGATTGAGGTTCTAACATTCGATTCAAGTTGGAATGACTGAGTCCTTGATCGGAGAGCAAGGCAGCATCTTATTCGGTAGAGCGGAATCTCAAAGATCTCAAACTCAAACTCAAACCTCTTCCGACAATACAAAAATAATCGGTCCAAAAAGGTATGATTTGATTTCAGCAACCCCTTGGGGCAATGTCCCATTGTCCCTGCTGTGATTCTATAGCTTATAAACGAGAGGCGATGAGGGAAGCCGTGGGGCCTTTGACTGCCCGTACAGTGGGTCACTTGCTTCACAGCGATTCACAAATCAGGAATTTGGTGACAGTAAAGCCTTGTACCAAATTAGACACGAATGACTCCATAAGCAAGCACAGATATTTAAGAAACGCACATAACGGGATTGGGTAGACCCTCCATAGGACATACAAGACACTAGGCCCGGACGAAATCGACTGCTTACCGAGGTTATTGGGAAAATACAACCGATCCCCGGCTGTTATAAGTCTGCGTTAGCGCACCTACCCGCATACATAGACCATAACGGTTGCAGAGCTTGTAAACGCGACGACGAGAGGGTTCTATGGTAATCAGCACTGTACTGTCTGCCCACAACACATGCATCACATGCATTTTGTGGATGGCTGGAAAGTGCACTTAGGTTGACTTTTGGAGCAAAAAGCAAGGCTCAAAGTACACTTTTAAATTTGAGTGGCATATTATTTTCGGCGGATGTCATATGGTCTACCCTCTACAGTTAGGGTCTTCGATTTTTGTCATGAAGTATAAAATGCACCGGCAGATGCAAGTCTCAGCTCACGACAATTCAAATTTGATTTCTAAATTACAAAGTAATTTTCCCTCTGCAACTCCGATTAAGACTACGATTGGTTTCTCGCAGCATGATAGCTTGCAAGTTCCGTGGAATTGTTGATTATTCAGGTTTAGCTCATTAATTATCTCGAAGATCAAGTAGCTGTGGTAATTTTGGACCACTCTATCTCATTTCCTGGCTTGTAGACCTCCAGCCAGCTATGGATCCGGATGAATCAAAGAAATCCACGTCGTTCATCTCTCGTACGTTCAATACCAAACGGCTGCTCATTGTACAAACAAGTGTCAGTGCAAACCCGATCGAAGCCGTCGAATGATCCTACCACAGGAACCTATCAGCCCGAGCAACATTTAATAGGAAGTATTATACCATATCGATGAGATAAATCAACAGATTGGCAAGGTATACTGCAAAAATGCTGCGAATATTTCTCTGAAAAGCGAACGCAATAAACTCGAGGGCTGGTGTACTCACATGAGATAGTAGACTATAGAGTCTCGTACAAGGGTAACAAGGAGGTGCTTTCCATACCAGAGTTGAGAGGCTGATAACCTAAATGATTGAAAACCTTTGTATACAGCGAGCCCACAAAGAAGTCCCTCAAATGCGAGCACAGGTATCCAAAAGATGTACAGAAGGCGGAATGGGCTGGAAAGTGGAACGCAAGCTAATAGTGTCGGAGTAAATGCAATCTCTTTTGCTGTGGGTATACCGGAAAACAGCTTATGTCAATAAGCTGTGTGGATAGCAAAAAATAGGGTCAGCCTAAGGCTGCTCGTACCTGTGGTCCCAGATGTCCAAAAACCAAAGACGCTTGCGGAGGCTGCCGTAGAGATGAAAAAGAAGAATCCCATCACGGCTAAAATCTTCTTGTTCAAAGCGTACATAGCATACAACCGCATTTGGAGAATGACTAGGTAACGTGAATGAGATGCGTCTCAAAGTAAAAGCTTTGTCAAAAATCGTTTGACTACGACTGTACCTTCAGCAAGGATACAAAAGATTAAACCACTTAGGCCATGGAAGCGATAAGTAGTAAGACCTTCATAGAACGATTGTTAGAGACAGATGTACCAGCGAGACAGTGTGGTTCTCACAGCTGTCATATGAAAATGTTAGAATCGGTGAGCCGTTCACTTATTATGAGAATACTTGCTTCTAAAAAATAGGAATTACAGCTAAGCGATGTACGTTATGCCATCAAAGTGAAGATAAAACTCACGCGATCTGCGGATTTAGGTAATTATGTCTCAGCAGAAGCGCTTCATGACCTATGAGAATGACCCACTGTTGTAAAAACACATACAGCTACTGTAGATCTCAAAAAATCGGTATTCTACTAGCATACGCGTAGGTGACAAAGTGACTCACATATTGTATGCAAGTCCGTAGTAGCGATTCTGTCAAACATCAGGAATTGAATGGCTAAATTCTTGTTCTCCGCTCACAAGAATGTATATAACCTTTCCCCAAGTCCAGCGGCTCTTCTATAGCGGATGACACGTCAATATATAGTCACCAACAACAAATTCGTCCATACCCAAATATACTCTACCTGGGGAATTGCCCAACGTTGTATATCACAACTGATATAGCGTTAGACTGGCTTACCTCTTTGTCGAATGTCAGGACTTTGAGCGGCGGCAGTGAGTACACCTTAAATAGAGTAGATTGAAACACGCACAATAATCATAAAACATGATAGTCGCCGAGGAGGCTGTGAATTGATACGACTTCGTATCAGAAGCTAAAAAGGCCGAGATACTAGGCGCACCTTCTGAATAGCGCCCAACCAGCACATCATGGACCGCCTTTGTAAGAGTGTTGCTCATGCGTGTCGCTTGTTTTTTTATGCGTTGAAAACGTGCAGAGGTGATAGAGGTGGAAGAAGGATGTATGATCCTCATGAGATTTAAATCTGGCAGTGTTCAATCATCTTGACGCCCTCGATCTTTATCAGAGTTTGAGCAATGTATATGACAGTGTGTTCTGCCTCGGAGATTCGATCTCAAGAGGTGTCACCCGCCCCCAATTATTGTTGATCATAATCGCAATACCCGCAGTCCCGCGGGACCAGAGAACGTTTCAAAAGAATAATTCAAAAACCGAATATCCGCATTCTGCTTCAACCAAGAACAGCGACGTGGATCACTTTCCTGTAACACAAATGTCAGAACTGATTTAAGTAGCATAAGTCGCAAGTGATGATTTGATTCAAGGTACTTCGAGCGGGGTTGGTCAAATACTTCATCACTTGTCTGCAAAGGTATAAGGCAAGAAAACCTCACCTGCCATGGTGATTCGTCGGACTTGGTTAGACATGGAGACATGATATCCCATTTAATAGACTGCTCTGCCGATTATTTTTCTCATGACAGGCAGCAAGGGAAATCGCGATCCTGACTGACCCAAGTTAGTATGGCACTTGTACCCACTATTATGAATACCTTGTTACAACAACGTCCAAGAGCTTTTCTGTAAAGGCGCTAAGTCAAGCGATGTCCACCATTGACACTAACTGCATCGCCACTTAGAGAAGAATTCTACGTGCGCACTTGTTCAGCCCAAGGGACAGCAATGCGGTTTGCATAGCTACCTCCTAGTCTATTCTTACCACGTGTGGTTGATGAGCAGTGCTTAACGGGATTGAGGCGGAAGGCAGCTCCGTAAGGTGGCCGTAAGTGATATTACGAGTTCTATTCAACCAGAAAATGGTTGGATGGCTGGCGAGAGTGGCAATCATGCTCAGCAAAGCTTCAATCATTGAGGGCGTAGGTTCAAGGATGATATAAGTAGTGCTACCGAAGAAATGTAGCAATCCTCTACCAATTGTGACGTCCAAAGTAGCTGTTGTGCCTCCCTTGGCATTTAACATCTTTGATACAGACAAGAATCTAATATGCTCAAAACCTTGTGTATGATGGGGTATGTCAGTGGTATGTCAAGTTGAAGACAGCTGGGTAGGACCGAGTCACCGAAGCACTTGGAAAGATTCAAACTGTAGCTGTCAGATGCGCATGTCAGATTCAGTACGTGGGTCCAACACAGACCCACTTTTGCATCACGGATTATGTTCGAATCCAACGTGAAAAGCAGAACAGAGGAGAAAGGTGGTTGTCTGATTACGTAATGAGGAAAGCCTTGCATGTACGCGTGATCCGTTGACTTTTCACTCTGGGGCTTGTTGAGCTCTACGATAATCATCACCACTAATCAGCTACTACCACCATACGACTAAATGAGAGCTGTCATAATTGCACTTTGACTCATCTACAGTAGCCCCTCGCGTTCGACCAAGCCACGCTGAGCTAGGTTATGTACAAGGCATTATCACGGGCCACAAGAATATTGCGTGACGGGTGTTAAAGCTGCCTATTTCCTTCCATACGTAGTTCACGATGGTTTAGCGCACAACTTAATTGAGGTTAAAATGTTCGACATGTTTCGACCGCGACATCTCCATCGAATTAGATCAGTTGGAACATCATCAATGATGTAAAAAGGCAGTCCACGCAAGACCCATCGGATTAAAGAAGGTGAGATTCTGCGACTATGGGAAATTGGCAGCCACCCCCTTGCTGATTTACCTTTTCTTCGGAACAAACATATCAATCGCCCCAAAACCGAAGAGACATTAAAACCTTGGTGGGCTCTTGATGGGAGACACCTCTCCGATTGCCCCATATCCTCTCCTTCAACTCCTAGTCCGTCGAACTCAAGAAACAATGGCAAGCATGACAGTTCTTCTCAGCCAGGCTGTTCGTGTAATACAAGTCATCCGCTATTCCCAAAGTAAGTCATTCCTTCCAGCACAATCATCGATCTCGAATTCACGATAGACGACTCGTAGTTGCAGCTGGGATGATTATTCTTTACGACTATTGTAAGTCTCGTTCTCTTGCCTAACCTGCTGCTTATCGTAGCCTGCGAAGAGGTCTCGCTAGATAAAGAGGTAGCTATAGACATTTACGTTGCACCGACTATCCCTCTAGGTTGAACTTATTTGGGTATTGAATACTTGATGCTTGTGAATCTCGCTTGACGTGAATTGAAAGAAAAGTTCCTGGATGTTCGGAAAAGGAATATATTTACTAGTGAGTGCCGTGGAGCGTAGAACCAGCCCGTTGCTGACATCCGGCAGAATCGCTACTTTGGACTTGTGCACGTTTTGTGAGTAGTCTCAGCAGTCGCAGGTGTAACACCATTCATGAGATACCTTGTACTCAATGTAGCGTGAATAATTACGGTACTCAAATTCTTCCAATACAAACTTGCGCTGGTACCAACATAGCTAAATAGGGTTCTTCTCGTCTCATCTCACAGACTCAGTTCGTCGCTCGTTTCGGTTGCATGACATGTAACACTGACCGTTCTCTTCCCTTTTGGTTGCAAGTAATCTGCCACTAATGAAAGCTCCTGACTAACTTTCCACGTTTACGTCGAACAGCTGTCAGAACTTCTTGATATCTCGGTATATCTGCTCACAATTTTCATATACCAGGTCTCTTCTTTTATCGTTTCAATAGTTTATCTATCTTAATCATTATCATGATGGCGGAAGGTGACGGTTTCAGATTTTTGAAATCTGAAAAATCGGACTCATCTACAAGCATGTTGTTCAGTCATTCTACAAATGCGGCTTTACACAATGTACTCTTTGAACAAGAAGGTCTTGATTGTCATAGGATTATTTTTCGTCACTTCCATAGCGGCCTCCGGAACCGTCATTGGCTTCTTCCTTTCTAAGTTCTCAGGTAAGACTAAGAATTACCATGATTCCAAATTACTTTGCAGTGAACTGATATCGTACGTGCCCATATTCAGCTAGGGCGATCGTATTCACACCAAATATGATGCATTGCGAACCTTTCAGCACATTTGACTATTTGTATGTGCTTTGGATTCCCACTGTCGCATTTGAGAGCTTTCTGTGCGGGATGGCACTCTTCAAAGGTTTTCAAAAATTCAGATTATCTGTCTCGCCTTTTTTGTTTGGGCGGCACATATTTGCTATCCTGATACGAGATTCCGTATTCTATTACCTCGTGTGAGCTTTTGACCCTTGAACATACTGCACACTTAATTTGACACAATTTACGATCACAGAATCTTTGCGGCCTATCTTGCGATTCTCCTGATATTCGTTTCCACTCATGTATGTTATGCCTATTCTGCCCGAATCGCTTGGGTTGACAAAGTTTCCACGCAGACTCTGTGGTCAGCTTCCATGGGGTTTGCTGCAGCATTATCCAACGTTATGGCCAGCCGTTTATTGTTAAATGTGCGGAAACTGGCTCACGAGACGGTGCCCATAGAGCCGTTGGCATGTGGCTGGAGGTTCACAGATGAGGTAATTGAAATTGGGCCGTCGAGACGCAGCGTTGCCTAAATTCTTGAAACATGAGGCGAACGGCAGCGCGAAGTAACGTTATTTATCTTTGCAGACTGAGCGAGAGTGCCCTACCATATAAATGTGATTAAGTAGAAGGCGTGATTGGCCGAGATGAAGCCTTAATGTAATTAGCTCCAGGATCAACTACGCATTCTACGACAGGGTACTAAACGAATCTCCTCCACGCCGCGGTCAGAAGCGTAGCTTTCGGAAAGAGCACGGTACCGGCCATTATCTGCGACGGTGAGAAATCGGGTTAAATGAATTCCTCAGGTTGATGATAAGGTGTGAGCCCTTCTTGCGCGATCTCTTCGGAATAGGTACCGTTGGCACGGACGCCACACTAACAAACCAAAGTAGGGACGTTGAATAGACGAGACAGTCGCGCGTATCGGCAGTCTAGTGATGCAAGATCATATCATGAGTTGTTCTCGTATATAACAAGTGTTAATCATCATGGGCCTCTCCTTACTTATAGCTACAATATCACGCTTTGTTCCACTTCTTCAAGCAAGCCTTTAATTCCAATAGGAATAGCACCGTCATGGTAGACATGCCCATCCGTTCGTAGCTCACCCCCTCATAATGGAACAAGTTCTACGCATGACTAACGCATACATCGTATGCAGTCACATTTGGAGATCTAGACTGGCCGAACATTTGCTTCACTTAAAGTTGGCTTTCAGAATGAAGACTATACCCCCTGAGCTTTAGCCGTGAACGAATTTCAGTGAATGCTATAACTCTTTGATTTTATTTACAAGTATGAACCCTGAGAAAAACCTTGAACTTCAATTACAAGGTTTTTTCAAGTCTGGTTTCACACGAAATGGTCGTTCCGCGACTCTTAGAACCTTTATTTTAATAAATCAAGGCCCTCATTGATCACTCGCATTATTTCTTCAGTTTTCCTCAAGTGGTTGATCGACTTGTCTGCAGTCGGGTTGCTCACTATTTCGAATGCCGCACTCCCTACGATGTATGGTAGCTATGGGAAACTTGGAACTCTATCTCGTGGCTTGAAAAGGTCCAACCAGCCATAAATGATCCAAAGATATCTACTTCGTCATTAGTCTCCCGTATGTTCAACACCAGACGACTGCTCATTGTACAGACCAGCGTCATTGCAAATCCAACTGAAGCCGTCGAATAGTCCTGTCCAAATAGTTTGTCAGTCGGAGCAAAGTTGAAAGGGGACAATCAGTAGAAAAAAAATACCAAGTTGATAAGGTAGATCAGCATATTAGTAAGGTATACTGCGAAGATACTGCGATCATCGCTTCAAAACTGAAATACAATAGACTAGAGATCTGCAGCACTCACACAAGGTAATAAAATATTGAATCCCGTACAAGAGTAGCGAGGAGGCTCCTTCGAGATAGGAGCTGTGAGGCCGATAATCTAAAAGATTGGAAGCCTTTGTATAGAGCAAGCCCACAAAGTAGTCCTTCGAAAGCAAGCACAGGGATCCAGAAAATATACAGATGGTGGAATGATTCGGAAAATTGTACACAAACCACTCGTGTTGAAGTTAATATGACCGCTATTGCTGGGTATAAACCGAAGAGCGATGCCAGTCAGTTGTGTGAAGGTAGCAGAGGATAGCGTAAGATAGCTCGTACCCGTAGTCCCAGATGCCCATATACCCAGAACACTCGCGGAGAACGCAGTAGAGATGAAGAAGGAAAATCCCATGACGGCCAATACTTTCTTATTCAAAGCGTACATCGCATACAACCGCATTTGTAGAATGACTAGAGGATGTGAGCATATGTAATCACAAATTGAGATAGTGTCTTGAAATCATGAGATTACAGAAGAGCGTACTTTCAGCCAGGATGCAAAAAACCAAACCGCTCAAACCATGGAAGCGATATTTGAAAAGACCTTCATACAAAGATTGTTAGTGGTGAGCATTTCTGGAAGAAGGGAATCCTCACAGCTATTAAACAACAGCGTGAAGGTTAGTCAGATATTTGCGTGTTAACGCGATACTTGCTGCTGAGGGAGGACACAGCTAAGCTTTGTGTATCATGCTGTCAAGTGGATATGAAACATACGCCATCTGTATGTCGAGGTCGATCGATCTAATCTGAGGTGTTCGGTGGCTCCTAATGAGAACGACTCACAATTGTATAAACTCATACTGATACTTCGAATTGCGTGGAAAGGTTATGTTGCCTGACGTTGCTGTAAATGTCAGAGTGACTCACATACTGTATGCAAGTCCGTAGTAACGATTCTGTTCAACGTCAGAAACTGACTGGCTGCGATTTCTTTTAGCTTACAAGAATGTATAGGACCTTTCCCCACGTCCAGCGGCTCTTCTACAGCAGATGGCACGTCAACCGCTATTCACCAACGACAACTTGGTCCATACCCAGATATATCGTACCTGCAAGAAGATCCAGCGCTACAAATTATAGTGGAAATGTCGCTAGAGTAGCATACCTCTTTATCTAATGTTAAGACTTGACGCCGCTGCGGTGAGTACGTGTTGCTTTGGAGGAAGTCGTAAGGCGTACGATAATCATATAGCATGATAGCCGCAGCGGAGGCTGTGAGTAACCACCACTTTATGTTTGAAAGTTGTGCCCGTCCAAGTAGTGTGCGTACCTCCTGAATAGCGTCCAACCAGCACCTCTCGAATGGCCACTGAAAGAGAAGCGCTCATACTTTTTGTTTTCAACAGGTTCAGAAGTGATAGATGGGTACCAGAGGATGAATGGGAAATCCTCGTTATATTCAGATACAGCAGCCTGGATCTCTATCAGAGGTTTGACTCTTGTATCATCATGGTAAGCGTTATACGTCAGATGTTCAAGCTCAAGAGTGTCGCATTCACTCAGCGATTACAGAGCATGGTCGAAATACACAGCCCAATCGTCCACCTGATGGAGGAACAGTTTCGAGCTTTCATTACTGCGGCCCCTACATGTTTCAGAAGTATATGGCTTCGGTGCGAGTTCCGACGGTTCCTTTGTTGTTTGGTCATATATTCGTGACTCCTAGCGCCCGTTGTAGGTAGTCTAGCTGGTTTGCATCAGCGTATCAGAAGCAATGATATGATTGAAGTCGTTACAGATCATTCTAATGTTAGTCCTGATGTCAAAGCAATATGTTAACGGGCAGTCATTCTATTGTATATTCGCGGCGGCACCTCAATAGTGCTGTCCTATAATCTGCCTATAGTACAGGATAGTGCTGCAGTAAATCCAGTAGAAGCTTTGTTAAGGTTCCTGTTCGGCCGTTTAGTAATTACTCGGAACGAAAGAAAAGCCCTCTAAGGCTAAATAGGAGACCAGGAGGTTGTAAGTTACACAGGGAAGATGCTGTCATCATGATGTTGTGATCCTTAGAGAAGAACCCAACACGAGGCAGTAAAATATGCAGACTTCGACAAGGCGCCTCCCCTACCAGATCGGAATCGGTAATAGCTCAAATGCAAAAATGCCTTGATGTGAAGTCACTCTCAGAGAAGCTGTCGGAAACCAGCATTGCGATCCGGCATGTAAACAGGTACTTGAGACCGCTGAAAGACACAAAACTCAAAAATTGGACAAATGAGACTGCGGTTGCTGAGCAGGAGAACGCCCAATATAGCCGCAGTCAATCAAGAAAACTCCCATTGCAGCCAAAACTTGTGCTGAATGAATTCGACGCATGCGACTGTAGATGGAAAACGTCTCGATCATGAAGGAATCAATTCATGTTCAGAACACTCGACGACGAGAGCTTTGCACAGAAGAAAAGTACCTTCTGCAAGCATGCAAGCAACCAGACCAACCTGGCCTGGCCAACGTAAAATATACCACCTGGGATGGAGTCTCAGTAGTTATTCATATCATCGACATAAAAAATGGTTTGACGGTTATGAGGATACAGAGCGAGAGTTCAGAGGGTGTGAATGCACCGAATGATAGAATGCTTGCAACTAGTATGAGACGAGACATGTGAGCGATCCCATCTATATGCCGAAATTCGAATTTAGTTACGTACGCGTATGGGTGTTGTAGCGCGCAAGTCCAGAAAAGTCCGATTAAAGGCACGATGCATGGTAAGTCTAATGCTGCGGAAATCTATATTGGAATACACGTCTACAAGGATTACAAGGCAGAGCATGGAAGATCTTGGACTTACGATATCTATCTATGCAAGTCATAATAGCCATTCTGAAGAGTAGTTAGACAATAAACTCCTTTTACATCTCACACTGCTTACTAGCAAAACGATAACCTTTTCACATGTTCATCAGCTCTTCTTCTATACTCCAGGAACTTGATCATGGGGCCTGCCTGTCCAAACGACGTGACAACTTGAGAAAAATACCTACGAAGTTCGTCAACGACAATTTTTGCCCACAGCTGATGTGTGGTTGTCCTCTTAAATGCAGGAGGGAGTTGACCAGAGGCAAAGATCGAGTGTAATGCGTAAAATGTATGTCTTCTGGAGCCATGAGAGTGGGAACTTCCGTCTTTGAGATTATATTTGAGTCTTCTATCGAAATAGGGAAGAAAGAACAAGTTGGATAGGAAGCTGAGTGATTTTGTATCGAGTTAGACCTATGGAATCCACTTTCATCATGAGAGAAACGTTGGTCAATTGGTCGGTCAGGCATATTGATGTAAAAGGATCGCCGACAAGAATATAGTTGCTACACACGCCAGACTCTTTGCGTTTTCACAGCAAGTCATGATCGTGAAAACCTATTGGAATGCCAATTGGCAGTGGAAGAAAGTCGGCGACCCAGCGTCGGGGCCAGCGACGTGTGGCATGTCAGTCACGTGGCTGAGTTACTCGGTCCGTAAATTCCAGAACTGTCTCCCGAAATCTTGTACTCAAAAAACAGCTTCAAATGTCTAATTGAGTTGTAACCTGTTCTTTCTCACTTTCCTGAGTTGCTTGGAATGTCAAGAGTCTGCGATACTCGGCAAATATCTCGAATTGTTTCAAGGAGCACTCTTCGAACCCAGAATGGGCCAAGCTTAGGATTGCTCAAACCTAGACTACACACAAGCCCATTAGTCCAATCCCAGACGTTTGCCGTAGTACCTGTTCGGCACTATGCTCAACCTCCTGGAGGTAGCGGTAATGGAGGTTTTCCTTCGTTGAAGCTAGGACCCCAGCACCAAAAAGGCGAAGCACTGAAGGAATACGTATGTGGTTTCCGTCATGATTGTCTGGACTCTTCTGATTGAGCGCTGACAGAGCATTGATCTGACAGAGATGGCGCGTAAAGGGAAACTTGATCCAATCATTGGAAGAGACGAAGGTTACCTCACTCAAGTTTCGTACTTCAAAACGAAAGACTGATATCTTCATTTCCAGAGATCCGTCGAACGATACAAAGTGGGTCTTTGTACTACTGTATGGAGCAGTCGCTGAACGTGAGATAGTTCTCTCCAGAAGAACGAAGTCGAATCCTGTGGTATGTAATATACTTGAAGGTTTGTTCAAGGAATAACCCTTCACACAGCTTATTGGTCCACCTGGTGTTGGCAAAACCGCTATTTTAGAAGGGTTGGCAACCAGGATTGTTGCAAAGGAGGTTCCCGAGGTGAGTCTCTATAAACTCAAATTTTTGCAACGTGACTGAATATAATCATTAGTCGCTGCAACATAAACGAGTTTTGTCAATCGATCTTGCATCAATAATGGCCGGTTCAGGTATTCGTGGGCAGTTTGAGGAAAAGTTCAAGGCCCTCATCCGAGATATTGAGGACGAGGTGAGTATTGCTACAACGCTATATCTGAGATTATAGCGTCGTTTAACTCTGTTGCGTACAACATAGGCGGGGAACGTGATTTGTTTCATTGACGAAGTTCGTAAGTACTCACGCCTTACTGAAGAGCTAGATTCTACGAAGATTCTCTAGACATGTTATTCAATCTCGGCAAAGCAGAAGGCAGCATTGATGCGGGGCAGATGATTAAACCGGCCCTTGCAAGAGGTTTACAGCTGGTAGGAGCCACTACACGTGCGCCTATTGTCTTTTTGCTATGCGGAAGATCTCTTACAACCAAAAAAAACTGCAGCTGACGAATATAGGAAGACAATTGGCAAAGATGCGGCGCTTGAAAGACGTTTTCAGCCCATTCAAATTGATGAACCTACTGTCGAATCAACTATCTCCATTCTTCGTGGCCTTAAAACAAGGTACGAGGTACATCACGGTGTCGAGATTTCAGATAGCGCCCTTGTGACAGGTAAGCAGCCGTGCCGTGTTTCATTCGATGTAGTGCTGAGGTTCTATATTTAGCTGCCGTTTACGGCGCTCGTTACATCTCAGATCGTTATCTACCGGATAAAGCTATCGATCTTGTAGACGAAGCTGCATCGTCCCTACGCCTTGCTCAGGAGTCAAAACCTGATGAGTTGGAAGCTCTTGACCGGGAGATTGTCACAATGCAGATCGAGCTTGAAAGTTTGAAGAACGAAACCGACGTTTTTAGTGTTGAGCGTAGAACAAAAGTCGAAGAAGATCTTGCCACGAAGAAGGAAGAAGCCAGACAGTTGACATCCGTGTGGCAAGCAGGTAAGGCTGTCCTGTTATTTTTAGTCTTCGTCATCTTTATCAACTCGGTTTGCTTCAAAGAGAGAGCACGACTGGACCGCATCAAAAACATAAAGGAGCAGATAGAAGATGCCAAACACCAGTTAGAAATAGCACAGAGACAGGGTCAATACGAGCTTGCGAGTCGCTTGCGCTTTTCGACGATCCCGGATTTGGAGAGACAGCTTCCCGCTGAAGACAAGCCTCAGAAACAAGATGACGAGTCGCCCTTGGCGATGCTCCATGACAGAGTCACATCCAACGATATCTCGCGAGTCGTTGCCAAGAGCACCGGCATACCCGTGCAAAACCTCTTGAAGGGAGAGCGAGAGAAGCTTGTTCATGTAGGATTGTTCTTATCATTGCTCCGTTTGTTAAATTCGGCTTATCACCTAATCAATGGTCAGATGGAAGATACACTTCGTCAACGTGTTATTGGTCAAGACCACGTTCTTTCTTCTATCAGCGACGCTGTGAGGATTTCGCGTGCTGGCTTACAAGCGCCAAATCGGCCAGTGGCATCTTTCCTCTTCTTAGGTCCAACAGGAGTTGGGAAAGTGAGTGTGGTGTAATTAGACGTTACTCGTGTCTCAGTAATTGCATTTTCTCCACAGACAGAGCTGAGCAAGGCACTCGCAGCATTTCTTTTCAATGACGAACAGCGCGGATTGTAAGTGGGGATTAAATGTCAATATTTTCGGCAACCGTACACTGACCTGGACATGTCATAGGATTAACATTAACATGTCAGAGGTATGAGTGTCTGCTCACAGATGGAAGTTATCCAGAATTATTTATTTCCCTACTGCTTAGTACCACGACCGTCACACAATTTCTCGCTTGATCGGAGCAGCGCCGGGATATGTTGGTTTTGAGGAAGGTGGTCAACTGACAGAAGCCGTTCGCCGCAAACCATACGGTGTGTTTCTTCACTATTGTTTCTTTATCTCGACTACGAGCTACGCCATCAAGCCGTGATTCTACTCGATGAACTGGAAAAAGCTCATAAGGTAAGTTACAATGTTAAATCATGGTGATCATCTGTCGTTACCTATTTTTATAGGATGTTGCCATGATTCTACTACAAATCCTCGATGAGGGGAGCCTTACAGATAGCCAAGGGCGGAAAGTAGACTTCAAAGTAAGTCTCCTAGCCCTTATTATTCTTCAATTTGAACTCAAAACTTTAGAACACAATTGTATGTTTAACGAGTAATCTAGGTCAGTATCAACTATTCAATTAGGGATAACGCAACTAAAATATAACAGGCAGCGACATCCTTGCACATGCATCTGCTTGCAATGATGACGGTGTTGTCACAGCGGAGGCGAAGAAAGAGGTCATGGAGCGTGTATCGGAACACTTCCCGCCGGAGCTGCTGAATCGCCTGGACTCAATGCTCGTTTTCAACAAGCTCTCGAAGAAATCCATCTTGGACGTTGTAGCGCTCCGCCTCAAGGATGTCGCTGATAGGCTGAAGGGTCGACGGATCATTCTGGACGTGGATGAGGATGCGCACAACTGGCTTGCTAACCAAGGTTATTCTGATAGATATGGTGCGCGAGCCATCGCTCGGGTTGTGCGCACCGACGTTCTCTTCCCTATGGCGCAAAAGCTGTTGAAGGGTACCATTAGGTTCGATTCCTTCTCCCTGACCCTTCTTGCACTTTGGCTGACCGTTTACACGTGCAGAGATGGTGATACCGTGAAAATTCGTGTTTCTGCAGATGACAAGTCGCTGAATATATATGATAATCATTCTCCTGATCCCACTGCCAACGTCGTTTCCGATGACACCGACCTAGCCAAAGGCGGCTAATATTGTCAAGGAAGATATACGAGGCGCATATTTATCTACTCAGACTTGAACATCAACTCTCCATTCTGTATCGGTAGCTATAGCATATAGACTAGAATAATAACGTTCTTTTCCCC
The DNA here is from genome assembly GCA_018851305.1 of Calocybe cyanea. Classification (NCBI taxonomy): domain Eukaryota; kingdom Fungi; phylum Basidiomycota; class Agaricomycetes; order Agaricales; family Lyophyllaceae; genus Calocybe; species Calocybe cyanea. The sequence continues at coordinate 36,944 of JABCKL010000048.1, forward strand.
CCTCAAGTCAAATCTTTCGGCGCTTTCATTTCCATTGATCAACAAGTGATATCTTATCACGCAAGCTTGGCGGTTTAGAAGATCTGACAATGCCGAACTTCGGCTTTCGAAAATTTTCAATAGCGCGACACTAGGACAGCTACTTTGATTTCACAAGACGAGTCAAACCTGTCGAAGTGTCTACGTATTCCCCACATTGAACGTTGACCTGCGAGCTCCCACGCTTCCTGAGCTTATTGCCCGTCATTTGAGAGCGATCGAGCCAAAAATGAGAAACATCCGCCGAGCGCAACCTGGTCATTTGACATCTAATCGGTCCCATCGCCGTTCTTGCCCATATCCTCAGAATTGACAATGGCTTATGCAGAAGTCTTACCTTTCGCTACATTGCCAACTAATGTCTGAGACGACATTCTACAAGTGAGTATGAACAACTATCCGAGGTTGCGCGACATAATAACGATAAATGATTAGAAACCCAGAATTTGAGACTCTCCAACTGCATGGTGGTCAAGAGCCAGATCCTACGACGAATGCTCGAGTAGTGCCCATCTATCAATCGGCAAGTTTTCTTTTCAAGAATTCCGAGGTGCGTATATCGTGCCATAGATTTGCGGCCCTCCCTAAATTTCTTTCTCGATCATATAGCAAGCGGCTGACATATATCAATTGAAGTATGGCTACTCGTTTTAGCCTAGCCTTTCTTTTGTAAACCTTTCTGACACGACGTCTAGTGACCCTTCCTTTGCTTACACTCGGATCTCAAACCCAACTGTGGTAAGCATACTCGTGCTCCGTACAGCAAGCTGTGGCTCATTTGAATAACCTTCGCAGGATGTTTTCGAACGCCGGATGGCTCTCCTTGAGGGAGGGGTTGCCGCTGTTGCTACTTCCTCCGGTCAAGCAGCTCAATTCGCTGCTATCGGAGCCTTGGCCAAGGCCGGAGATAATATAATCTCATCGTGAGCATATTTACGACCACGGGCACATCCTATTGACACCGGTATTACCAGAGATTGTTTATACGGCGGAGTATGGGCTACACACATCACTATTATTCCATTCTAATCTCTAATATCTCTTCAGACATTCACTCAACTGAAGGGTATTTATTCGAGCTTTTGTTATTGGAGGTATACTAACTCTGCATCCACAGTCACCCTCCCGCGTTTTGGCATTCAAGTAAAGATTCTTCGTGGAGTAGATCCTGCTACGTTTGAAGCCGCTATCGATGACCACACCAAGGCCATCTTCGTCGAAAGTATTGGCAACCCTAACTATGTTGTTGCTGATATTACAGCCTTGGCCGAGGTGACTACAAAATTTTAGCCGCAGTCGTCACTACTAAACGAAAATAAAGGTAGCACATCGAAACAAAATCCCATTGATTGTCGACAACACGTTCGGAATAGGAGGTAAGTATACGCCTCTCAGCGATAATTTATCGTGCAGCTGAACACCCGGCAAGGATTTCTTGTCCGTCCAATTGAACATGGTGCCGATATAGTCGGTAAATATCTCAGTTGGAGTCCTAGTCACAATGCATAACTTTTTTATAGTTCATAGCGCTACGAAATGGATCAATGGCCATGGAACGGCGATTGCAGGCGTCGTTATCGACTCTGGTTAGCTCTGCCTGTTTTATCTGCAATTCATGACTTCACAACTTATCCTTTTTCTTCTTTTAGGAAAATTTGACTGGCGTGCCTCTGGAAAGTTTCCAGAATTTACGACCCCTGCTCCAAGTTACGACGATGTCGTTTTCGCCGAGAAATTTGGGCAGCTAGCATTTGCGGTTAAAGTCCGTGCCCAAATGATTCAGAATATCGGGCCAAGTATGGCCCCTTTTACCGCGTTTCTTGGGCTCATGGGCTTGGAGACTCTTAGCCTGCGAGGAGAAAGGCATTGCAGCAATGCCATGGCCCTTGCGAAGTATATCTGACTGTTGAACAGGCGCGCTTGGGATACTAAAAATTGGTGATTTACAGTTGGCTCGAACAACAAGAGCATGTCGCGTGGGTCGCATACCTTGGGCTTGAATCGCACCCGTCACACGAACTTGCCAAAAAGTATTTTAGGCAGGGCTGCTTCAGTGGCATGTTGAATTTTGGCGTAAAGGGTGACACTCAGACCACTGCCAAAGTTGTCGAAAGTCTGAAACTATGCAGCCTTTTACCCAACGTTGGTGAGTGACATCGGATCAATCTTGATTTGTATTGCGTGTTCAATCAATTATACATAGGTGACTCTAAGAGCCTCGTCATTCATCCGGCAAGCACGACACATTCACTGATGGATCCAAGCGAACAGCTGGCAGCTGGCATCACTCCGGATCTCATAAGAGTGCGTTCTTCCAGCTCCGTGATTTTTTGTCTTCTGAATAGTGGTGGTGGAAAAAGATATCCGTAGGAACTGAAGCTATAGGCGACATTATCGAGGACTTCAAGGGCGCTTTCAAAGCTGTATTCAATTAGGCGTGCGTGTATTCGTCGCGTCGTTATCTGGAGTCTGTAAACGATGATCAATATATGTAGTCTGTTGATCGCGATGAGAGATCAACAGCATCGCGAGATTCAGAAGTCGTCTTGCGCACCCAATCAGGTTGGTACGTATCGGTAACACCAACAAATACTGCATACGTGTACATGTTCATATACAACCGGTCATACATTGTTCTATTGTCAGCAACGTGTTTATAATCCAGGACGGGTGTCAAAGCAGATGATCGTACTTGAAACAAAAAGTCCAATGACAAGTTGAATTGTCCTGTAGATGTCCTGAAGGTTTTTATAACCGAATAGTATTTTACCCTCTCCAGTACCTCGTCTGGACGAAAGGCATAGGTGTTACGACTGCTTTCCTTAGCTTTTTGCGGACTTCGACTTCGACGTCGGTGCCCTTTTTATGCCATCCGGATTTGATATAACCCATGGCAATATTCTTTCCTAGAGTCGGTGAAGGGATCCCTGATGTTACGAAGCCTACCCGTATGCGATAATTTAGGGGATTGTGAAGGTGGGTGAGATACGCTGAACTCGCCTAACTGTTCATTTCCTGATTGTGTAAAGATGTTCGCTCCCTCTAGATAATCCGTGAATAAATATTTAGTACTTTTTATGGGGAAGAAATGAACATACGTCGTGCAGGCGCCCCTTCAATGATCAGCCCAACACGTCTTTTTGACGGCCCTTCTTTTAGGACCTTTTGTACGCCCTCTGCACCAATAAACCCACCAGCTTCCCGACGTTCTTTCGCTGAATCGGTTTTCGTTGGTTCACAAAGTGCGAAAACGGACGATGAAAACTCGGGAAAAACTCACGAATTACCCAAGCTAATCCGGCCTCAATGGGTGATATATCTTCAGTGAGATCGTTGCCATACAAACACATGCCGGCCTCTATTCGCAAGCTGTCTCTCGCGCCTAAGCCTGCCAACTCAACGGGCGACTTGTGTAAAAGCTTCGCGACATCCTCCGCTTGCGAGGGAGGGATCGAAATCTTAGCCCAGCTGTTTAGTCCACAGCCTATATTAAAGCTGCAAGGCCTACTTCGAAACCATCTTCGCCTGTGTATCCGCCCCGCGCTACGTGAAGATTAAAGCCTTCCAGTGGCACATAAGCAGATTTTCCGAATGTCAGCTGTTGTAGGTCAAATGACGTCAGCGATTGCAAGTAGGATGCTGCTTGCGGGCCTAAGAACGAATGCATAAGTGTGTCAGAGAGACGATGTGATTTAAATTGCTAAGAGAGTATACCCTGAAGAGCGAGAAGTCCCCAGCCGTCAAGTACTTCCATCTCGACCGGGCCCTTCTTTCCATTTTCACTTGCATTCCACTCCTCCAATTTTGCCTTTATCCAAGGCAAATCTCTATCTCGGCGAGCAGCGTTAGTAACAACGTAGTAAGCTTCAGGAGAATGTTTCGTTATGACTGTATCATCAATCACACCACCCGTCTCGTTCAAAAGAACGGAGAGCGTGGAATGATAGGGGTCCAGAGCGGTGACTGATGACGGTGTTAGCCATTCTACGAAGGCCGATGCAGTCGGGCCACGGAAACTAGTTTCGATGTTATCAGCGGTGAGGTGGTGATATCGAAGGCTCGCACTTTGATTGAACCATATGGCTAACGTCAAAAAGCCCTGCATCAGAGCGAACATGCTTGTGGCTGGCCACTAATAGCTGCGTCGGCAACTCTAGCGAGTTGGAAAAAAGATATCGTACCTTGTCCAAAGTTCTCATATTCCAGAGGCATCGAATAGCCCGCAAATGGGACCATTTTTGCTCCATTTCTTACGTGGAAGTCATATAAAGGAGTCTTCTTCAGCTAAACAAATTTCAACGTGATGTTGAAGTACATCTCTTGGTCATAGAAGTGCTCTACAACGTACGTCACCTGTTGGAGTGGTTAGACCTCGACTTTGTGAAGACCGCGACGCAAAAGCGTGTAGTCGAGAAGCCGCAACTATTCGGCCAGCTCTTAGCGCTTGACTTGAGCCCAAAAGCGACATGGTAAATGTTTGAAATTGACAAGGATCTGGAATGCAGTCGCTTCCTGAGGACCGAGGTCGATGGCAATAGATCGGAACCCTACAAAGGTAGGTCACATGATCATTCTTACTGCATTCCAGAACTCAGAAAATCGTTTTCCATTTCGTCGGCTCCGAATTTGCTCGAACCATAATGAATTCATTCCACATCGCTTCCAAGATCACCGTCGTACACAAAAAGAATCCCTGGCTCTAGTTTCTTCTACAGCGAGATTGACGCGAACAAAATCTGCAACACCGAAGCTATCACGTCGGACTCAGGATGCCATCAACTAGTGCCACGAGGGCCGGAAAGCTTCGAATATCTTTTCCATTCAAGAACTCGCAGGATGTTCTTCGACAGTTTGGCACGCCTATATGATATCACCACCACTGAAGACGGAGTCTTTCATTCGTCTTCGAATCTACAAGCTTCATGTCTAACGACTCGGAATACATCATGTAACAAAAATGGCTGCAAGCTGTAACGTTTGTGTGTTCCAAACAACGTTAGGCTCATCAGGAAAACAGGCTTCGAAGCTCGATGGCGGTTGACGTGTTCTCGGACTCATCAACATCTAGTATACTCAGAAGTGACAAGGGTGGGATAGGTTCTGCGTTTTTACAACCGAATAGCGAGCTGATGCTTGCTCTAAGTCATATTCCCAACCGATATGATGCTACTAGTGTGGCGCCCAGCCCTACTTTTCGTCTCCAATTCGGGACTCAAGGCATCGGCCAACAAGGCCCAAGAGCAGAAATCGATTGCTTTAAATATTTCTGTATGTGCTTGTGTCTAACAGTTCGGAATGTAATACAGGCGACGATAACTCAACTCAAATTCAGATGCGGACTGAGTGATATCTATCGGGTTCATCACAGATGGGAACTTGACACGTAAAAAAATACTTCCTGTTCGCCCGCTGTTGTTCGCCCAAAAACTCGCTAGTCGATGATAGTCTAATCTGGTCTACGCCAGCCTTCTAGACGATACCAAACTAGGCATAATGAGCAAAATGTCCAGACAAAAAATAATCGCGTCTACGGGATCCTGGAATGGTATATAAAGCAGGCGATTGGGGAATGGTCTCGACAGCTCAGTCAACGCACTCTAGCTTCTACAACATGTTCTCTCGCTCTTTGATCGCCGCTGTTCTTTCTCTTCCTCTCCTCGCTATGGCGGGTGGCCCCGTGCCTTCGCCTCCAGGAGCGTGCCGCACCCAATGCTGCGAGAAAGTTGTGAAGGTTTGGAGGCAATGTCCCGTCCCATACGTTGTTCGCTGATATGATATCCCAAAGTCGACGGACTCAGGTCTTGCGGAGCTTGTCAAGGGCCAACTTCCTAACGTGCCCGGACTTGTTGGCAGTGAGTGATTTTACAGCGAATCCTTTATCTTAGCTGAACATTGTCCAGCATCTTGTAAAAGTATGTCATCCGCTGAGTTGCTTGGAGGCAATTGCTCGGGTAAAGCTGCTTGCTGTTTCACTCCTGTACGTGTCCATACACTTCATCGTATCAAGTACTTAAAATCTATGTTCATTCCGATTAGGGCGATCTCGTCAGCGTTGACTGTCTCCTAATCAATATCCCCATCAACATCCCCATTGATGTCCTCTAGGTAGCACGTAGCACTAGTTTAAAGCTAGATTTCCTATGGACTTAATTGGGGTTCATATTACTGTCGTTACAGCTGATTATAATTGATACCATTGTTTTTGCGTCATTTTAGAGCATCTGATGATGGGATCGGCCTCAGCATCCAAAAGGTAACAAACTGATCCTAAGACACGCTTAGGACGAGCGCTGTTAAAGGATATTATTTCACGATTTATTGAAACTTGCGAGCGCTTCTATCAAATATTTCGCTGTATACTATCCCGTTTGCATTCGTTCTGAGATTTCGACTGATCGTGCTCAAAGTCTAGCTTCCAAACATAAACGGAAACAGCTCAATAAATGAAGATGAACCTGTTTCATTACTCTCTAATACAGGTGATTACCGGATATCTTAAACTGAACCCTTTGTTATCGTTCTCGGGGAGGAAGCCATCTCTGCTATTTCATCCTTATAAGGAAACATCGGGAGGCGTAATATACCGAACTTAGCCTTCAAGATGTCCAGTACGCTAGGTGGCTAAATCCACAATGACTTTAAAACTTCTGCACCAGCGACAACGGTTATAGTCCAATTAACTAGTGCCTCAAAGATACCTGACATGTTGCCCACATCGCTGGATTACGCAAATGGAAGTTCCCGGCCATGGCTTATCCCGAATCTCTTGGTGTGTGAAAGTGGGGTTAGATTCACCAAAAATTCCGCTAGAGAAATTTTACGGTTAGTCCTATCTACAGAACTTCGGTATACATGATTCATGACTGCCAAAAACAGTTTGAGGCATAAGTAAAGTTCGCCACACTGATCAAATATCTTCCTTTTGTAGTCTTTAGTGCCAGGTATTTTTGAACGCGCCTTTATCTTTTGTGGCATGTTCAATGAATGGAATCGTACTCTAGCTGGCTTTGTACTCCAGAAGGCATCCATGGTCGGTTCGAAACTCGCGACTTCTGTGATCTAATTTCGTCAACGGCAGTGCACAGGTGTATCTATTAGCTATGGAAATCTCTTTCAAAAATGAACGGAGTCACAGTGCTCAAGTATAGCAGCATACTAGAGCAGCATACGAGGCAGCTTTTTCATCTGACCGTGCTGTATTTTTTTTTCTTCGCATAGCGAGATAGTGATCAAGTCTTCTACTCTTCTAGCTGTTAGGATTCCACACTTGAACCAGGCTAGAAGATGTCTATGGCTAGCTAGAAGGATGGGAAGCACTTTTAAAGATAAAATTACATATAGTACACGCACGTTCTGATGATGGGTAGTCTATGCCGTTGTTTCATCATTTGATTCATTCACTGAAGCGTCTTCTGACAAAAAAAAGACATGAGAGAAGTGATCAAGCTGTCTTGATTGTCTTGCTAAGTGTGGTTGGACAAGTATAGTATAGCGCTTCTCTACTTCAAGAAAGCATAAATACCTCGCTTGCTATCGAGCTTGGAGAATCAGACGGAACCCCAACATAATTAGCCGAGATGTTAAAGCAATACCAAAGTAAGGATACAGCCTATTGATCTAGTCCCCTAACTATCTAACGGCTTCTTCAGTCATCCTTTATTTATTTTTGACAGCTTGTGCGACCTGTGTCGTCGGGCTCAACTTCGCGGGTGCCAGTTGGATTTGGCTACCAGGTCGCTCTCCAGACTTGAGCTACCCCGTTGGCAACGCTTCACTTCGAAGGGAGTTTTTCGCTCCAGAGGGAAAAACGCCCGTCTCCGCCAAGGTCCTTATCACGACCGATAACATCTACACACTCTACGTAAATGGTCTCGAGCTCGGTTCAAATGACAACTTCGTTCAAGCCGAGCGTTACTGCGTGCCGCTCGTTAAAGATTGCAATGTTTTTGCCGTAGCGGGTGGGAATACAGGCGGTCCCGCAGGCCTCCTTGCAGCTTTTGAGATCACATACTTGGACGGCTCAAAGGATACAATCGTCACGGATGAAAAATGGCGTGTTCTAGCCGGTCTACATCCTGGGTTCGAGCAGGTTCAGTTTGATGACAGTCAGTGGGCCGCCGCCTTTAACCAAGGAATGTGGCCCAACGCATTACCATGGGGCAATCAGGTCAGCATTCCTCCCGACAATCAAATTACGCGGATAAGGCCAGGACATATTTGGTTCAAAACACGACCACATTTACAGCCAAGTTTGGGGTACCGTATGCCAAATTTTCGGGTACAGCATACGGTACCCTTACATAATAAGCATCCATGAGCAAGTGAGCAGGGGATTATAATACGGCAGAAAAAGGCCAAATTGGGCCAAAAATCAATAGTCTAGAGGTATCACAAATTGAAAACTGAGGTTTTAGAAAACTGAGAGATGTCAGATATGGTTTTTAGAGACTGTCTCCTAGGATAATTGACTGCAGCAGTATCTGAAAACTATTATAATTGGATTGAGGTTATGAGGAAACTCTAGAAGGGTAAAATATAGTCCTCATAGACTACCTCTCTACATACTTGATGGACACAGTTTCTAGAAACCACTCTACCCAAAATTAAAGTATGAGGGTACTTTGAAAGAATAATCTATAGTTCCCATAAACTGTCTTCAAAGATGCCAAACTGTAATAGTATTTGAAAACTGCTGTACCTAGGTTTGAGGTTTCTCAGAACTACAAAATAATAGAATATAGTTCTTGTAGACTGGCTCCTAATTTCTATAGTATTTGAAAACTGCCATAACTAGATTTCA